>JALIZH010020520.1:0-84041 GCA_030522465.1 Rhipicephalus appendiculatus | reverse complement strand
AATTCCGCAACCTGACATTTGATTAGAACCTCTTCGAAGTGATTATTCAACACATCAGACACGACAGCAGAACTAACTCACTTGCAAGCAAACAGCGATCATCATTTGCTTCCGATAAGGTTAGACATTCCATCTCTATTTATGAGACATGTGACAAAGACAATTTACGATTACAATAAAGCTAACTTCACAACCATAAACATAGAATTTCAAACCTGCTTTTGTCATACATATAATAATTGGTTGGGTGAAACGTCCCAAAACCACGATATGAGTACGGGAGACGCCGTAGTGGAGGGCTCCGGAAATTTTGACCACCTGGGATTCTTTAACGTGCACTTAAATCTGAGTAAACGGGCCTCGAGCATTTTCACCTCCATCGAAAATGCAGCCGCAGTGGCCGGGATTAGAGCCCGCGACCCGCGGTTCATTCATAAATATCTACCCTCATTTGACAACCGACGCAAGAAGAGAACAGGACACCATCGAAACAAGGTATCATGTTTGGTTCACCTATATGTCCCTCTTATAGCAGTAACTATAGACAAATCTAAAACTTGCTCCTCTAGGAGACTTAAACAATTGCATGAACACGCTATTCTTTACCATTTCCCGCTGCTCGATTTCATCCTCCTCAATGTCACACTACACCTCCCCACCCTCACTCCCGTTTCCCACCCCTTGTTATGATAGCCTATACGTGGTTGCTACGGTTTCACCTCCTCCTCCTTACCCTCCTCTTCACCGGTGTATCAGTTTATTACAGCTTGTGTATTGCCTACGTGACGCCGAGCGACGCCATTTTATGACATGGGATGACAGCACGGGCCCCTAAAATGCTCCACACTTAATTGGACCATACATCCCGCAGGTTGTCTTTAACGCCAGCTTTCTTGTTTTGGTCTTGAAGAACACTTTGGACACCAATGAAAGGGACGAGAGCAAAGCGTTTGGTATTTAGTTAATTTCCAAAGTTGGTTTATTCACTGACTGCAGCGTCGTACTTCAATAATATCAGCTGCCGGAAGTGAGGTATCGCTCAGCGTGTGCTGGTCATTTCGACTGATTGGAAATAAATAATGTATTGCGCACGCTTGTGATTTACTCACTGTGAGGAATTTACCATTTGTGATGTGTTGAATACCTGTTAGAGTTGCGAAAAAGACACCAATCTGTGCATCAATTTAAATTTTGATGCAACTGGGACGTGGGTGGCCCTGGGGAAGGGTCTACACAAAGCGCAACATTCATCAATACACCGTACTTGGCATTTTCGCAATAGGGCGAAACCATTGGTTCTTGCGAGGCCCTGGACAGTGAAATATCCTTCACTGTCGAGTGCTCGTATTTTGTGTTCATATTCCTCATTTAACCGCTTTCTATTCGGCGTGCCTGCGCGGCCCTCGTGTCTATCCTCCTCGTCTGGCGTCGCTCTTGGTTGCGTCCCTAGAACATTTAGGGGCTTGTCTTCGCGCATAATGCCACATAGTCTGTCGCTTCCTTGTGGGACCTCACGTTCAAAACTCGTTTAGTCGGTGGAGCTAGCCGTTCTTGGCGAGTTATGACTTCCCATTTGTCCACAGAGAAACGTCTGCTAAATTGTGCGACACCTTATCCGTCAAAAGCTGCAGTGCGCGCTTGCGGCAGAAAGGCTACCAGGTCATGCAGTGTTCCGTTACATAGTACTGTAACCAGCGTTTCAATTGAAACCACACAAAGGAGATTGTCACGTCACTGTGTAAGTGAAATACGAAAGGGTATGCCAGAATCTGTCGTCTTCTTTTATTTTTAATTTGTAAGTTCAATAACTACTGTTTCCGTGCATTTGTATATAAAAAAAAAGTCACAGTTTCACCGCAAGGGTGAAGCAATGAATGCGATAGCAACAAATTGTAATGTTATACGAAGTGAGGCTGGCAGCTAACTCTTTTGGCTCCGATCTCACGCAACTGTAGAAAACGCTGCTTTAAGAGCATACGGCCGCTCCAGGGACACTGCTCACCACATTCTCTTCGCGTTGAGAGAGCAGCACGTAGAAGGGTACACCGGCCCCCCCGCTGTCGGTCGCCGAGAAGGGGAGATAACGGGCGCGCCCGCGACGACCGCGCTCGTAAAATCGAAGGTCGCTCGAGGGACCCCCCCCCCCCCCTTGCGTCTTTTCACGCTCACGAACGACGGGCGGGGCCGCTTATATATATACATATATATATATACGGGGGGATGACGGCGGCGGACAGCGGTGGCGGCGACGCCGACGGCAAAAAAGCAGCCGAGAGTGTCCATATAATTGCTATCGCAATAACATCGATCTTCCATTCATCTCGGGACGATGTAAGGGAAGTTTCGCAACGAAAAATTAAGTGGGTAACATTTGTTTTTTGGGCCCATTTAAAAAACGAACCGCATCTAAAAGCCAACTGCTAACCCAAGTCCTTTCCCCCTGCAAAAGTTAATGCCCTCAGTACTTCGTCTGTGCCCCATGTTCAAGTTTGATCATGAGATGAATTTCGTTGAAAAGTGCTTTGGTTGCCCAAGCTTTTAGGGGCGAAGCACATTAAGGGCGAGGCTTGCCCGCCCACTGTGTCCGTTGTCAAGACCAGTCGAAACATATGTCAGACATAAAAAAAAGGTGTAACCAGAGACTAATATCAATCATAATTGTAGCCGAACAATATAAAACACCTACAAGGACAAACCCTCTACACTAGTCGGCGACTTCAACGTACACATTATGGACCTTAAGACATAGCTTTTTCGTCGAATCTCACTGTCCGCTGTCATGGTATATAGAAAACCGTTCCAATAGTCCAAACATGTGTGTATGTGAATCAAAAAAAGTCAGCTTCGCCGCAAAGGCGAAGCAATGAATGTCATAGCAAGGAATTGGAATGTCAAAGGAAGATCGACGAGCAGCTCGATACTTGCAGCTTCCCGCTGAAGCACAAGCAAGAATGCTCGAAGAGGACGCGCAGGTATACACAACACAAGCGTGAACTAAGAACTATCACAGTTGCTACGCATTTTGTTTGAGCAACGCACTGCAAATGTCGACAACACAGAAACTGACGCTCTTAGATATATTTCCCCTTCTTTTAAAGTGCGGCTCTCTGAATGACCCATCTGCGTCTTCTGCCACGAGGTGGCGCCTGACGCAAGGTGTGCGCAGAGTTTTTTATTTTTTATTTTTTTTTGTTTCGTTGGACATCACGAGTGGCTACAGAAAGGCGCCGGCGCCCTTTTTCGTGCACGTCTCAAGGGCAGTTTTCAAATTTAAAGAAAATGTGGGACCGTTCCGTGACAAAAAACACACTCATTCTCCTCCAAGATCTGCATGCTGCCAGGCGGTTAGTGGTGTCTATAAATAGCTTACCGTTATTAGGCTGGCGCATGAATGGCGCCTGGTCAGTGGTCGAACGCCTCGCGCTGCGGAGCGAGGGGTCGCTGGTTAGAATCCCCTGTAGGGTGCCTGGGAGTTTTCTTCTTTGTGCCTTTTTATATACATATACATACATACACCTATCCGGGGCATGACGGCGACAGCGGCGACGGCAAAAATCAGCCGAGAGTGTCTATATAATTGCTATCGCAATCAAAAAATTACAATAGACTAACATTAATCATACTTGTGACCAACAATGAAAAACACCTAGCACAAACCCTTTATTCTAGTCGGAGACTAACGTAGACATTATGTACCTTAGGACCTATCGTCCGCCTCGGCCTCGGAAGTGTTCGTGACGTTGTATCTATCCTCGTGCCTGTTCGAGGCATCGTTGGACGTTGGGTCGTCCACGCCAGTGATTGGATTTTAACCTGTGGCCCGCTGAATCGAGTCCACATGTACTGGACGCGGAGTGGGGTCTAGCAAAGCCGAAATGCCGCGAGGCCTAGAACTCTTCGCACATGGTAAATCTATTTTGTTTTCCTAGATTAACGTATAAATTACTGGCGGATTATCGCTCATTCGTATACTTCTAAACAAGACGCAATCGTCCCGATCGTAACCTTAACTTATATGCACACAATACTGAGAAAATGCTCACGTAAATATAAGTTACAATGTTTATAGTGTATAAAAGCACCTAACAACGTGGTCAAGGATGCGTGACAGGGTGCAAAAAGAAAGCTGTGATAGTGCAAGAGGTGTATGCGCTCACGAACAGGCGCTGGTAGACGCACGAAACTTCATAAATTCGCCGACAGGCGGCAAGACAGTTTAATATTGCTGGAAAAACACTGGAGAAATTTCACAGAAACTGGCTTCGAGCAACTAGGCAATAAACTCTGTACGCAATTCTTAGAAACGGAAGGCACGACAAGAAAAGACGACCATGAACGACATGACGCGTGCCAACTTCCAACTGATTTATTAGGAAAAATATATGTCACAGTAAAGTACCGGCGCATGCGTGGAATTTACTTCCCGTTCGTGTTTTCATGATGCGAAGTCATATCCGTGTTTTCTCTTTATACCATTTCTTTCTACGACCTACGTACGAACCACGCCAGGAGCGCGTTTTAGTCTATGCACTGTGTCTGTGGTTTACGGTAACATCGTATCAAACTGCGCCAGCCAGAGCAAACAAGCAAGCTGGCGCCAGTGTTCCGGATGTGCTTCTGAGCTGGTGAAAGTGTATAGCTTTAGCAACGACGATACTCGCAGCCGGTGCTCGCAGCCGAAAGCTATTCATGTTGCGTTGGGTACTCGTGTTCCACATAATAGGCCGCATATTTTTCCACTTCGCAGATGGTCTTGTTGTTGCAAGCGTAGCTGCGGACGCACATTTCCAGCAATTCGCAGGCACGTGTGCAGATAAGTGGAAAATATTAGCAGGAAGTTTGGCGCGTTCCGTCAACCGGGGGGCACGGTTATGTCTGGTCGGAATTTGTTGAGCGATGCCGCAAATGTGAATGCAAAATGTCGTGAAGCAGGACAGCAACGAGTGTATAAGATGAGAAGATAAAATATCGCAAAGTGGAAAAACTCCCAGGTGGAAGTAAAATGCTTGTCGTCTATTCACCCCTCCTTATAGGGAGTATGTTTATACTCCCGACTTCCGGAGTAAAGCTTTTACTCTGGATGGCCGGGAGTTATTTTTTATTTCTTTTTTATTTTCCAATGCTGCATCTCCTTCTCGGACCCATACAGGAGTGAGTTGAGCTTGAATACAGTTCACAAAAGTTTAAAGAAAATTTTTAAAAATGAATACATATTGACAGTGCAAAAAGTACGAGCACATACAAAATGAAGAAGAAATACGCACACTAGACTAAAACAAGGTGTTCGTATAAACAGTGAAACAACATTATAATAACCATGCATGCTCAAGGGGTTGCGCATGAAACACCGATGACGCCAATTATTTTTACCAGTTGAATTCTAAATTATCAATGCTGCTATTGAATTCGTTGACAGACGAGCAGTTTACAACATCAGCACGCAGTAGATATCGATGGGAAATGGTGTGTGGAAAGTGCCATTATGACAGGGTTGTTGACGTGTTGTTTTATTTTGATTCGCCCGGGTTGAATGTCCGAATGATGCACGAATTGATGTCGCTTGGGGTATTCAATAAGAGCCATGATCAAGGAGGTATAAAAATTTTAGTCTAGAAAGTATTCTGCGTTGCACAAGGGGTTGGATGTTAGCCTTGACGCGCAAGTTCGTAATGGACGTTTGTCGGAATATTGTGAATATATAAACTGCAAAGCTAGGTTCTCTGCGTGCCAATTCATTGGCTAAACATTTCTGGTGCGGGGCCCATACTATGTCCGTGCACTCTAAAGCTGGCCTAATCACAGTTTTATATGCATTTAATCTAACGCTGGGAGACGTGTTTTTTTAGTTTTCTTCTAAAAAAGTGCAGCTTACTTAGAGCTTTCTGATATATGTTATTTATATGATATGGCCCAGTTTAGTTTTCTTACAAAAGTGACCCCGAGATATTTGAATTCATCGCACTTTTTGAGCGGGATGTTATTTTTTGTGGTCTGAAACTGAAGAAGGTATTTTTGCGTAAAGAAAATACTAGCTGTTCTGGTTGCATTTAGTTTCATTCCCGTGTTGTTGCACTACTTTTTTATCAAAGCTAAGCAGTGGCGTAGCCAAGGGGGGGGGGGGGTTGGGGGGGTTCAACCCCCCCCACAGAAATTTTTCAGTTTTGCTTGCGTATATATGCACGCACACATACAAACGCACGCACGAACATACATAAAGTATGGTTGAACCCCCCCCCCCCCCGAAAAAAATTTCTGGCTACGCTACTGAAGCTAAGCAATTGTTTCATTTTATTTTTTCTTCCCTGGCATTTATTGTTGTGTGCACTACGCAATCATCAGTGTATAAACGCATGATTGAATATCATTTATGCAGATCAGGAATAGTAGGGGCGCATGCACTGAACTCTGCAGTGCACCAGAAAAAAAAACGTTCATGTAATCAGACACAGAATTATTCATAACTACGCACTGCATTCTGTTTTCCAGATAGTTCATTATCCACGAAAGTGCTTTTTCGTGTACTTCAATGGCATTTCATTTAGTAATAAGATATAGATGGGGACTACATCAAATGCCTTTTAGAAATCTAAAAAAATGACATCAATTTGGCTTCTATCATTTATCGCATCAGCTATATCATGGCTCATCTCAGATAACTGAGTAATGGTAGACAATACTTAACGGAAACCACGTTGCCGGTTGTATAGTAGGTTATTGTTATCTAAGTGTAATATTATGGCTTTATAACTAATATGCTTTACGGAGTTACACAAAGATACAAACTGCCATGAAAAACAAAACAAAAGAAGACAGATCACGTAAAATCAACAGAACTGAAGTTTGAAGCGCATCATGTCTAAATCAAGCCGTGAATGCTGCATAGGATGCACAACAAACGAAGCAAGCGTAGTCACCGGGAACTATTCACCATCCACGAAGTACCATCCATCAGATTCATTAAAGGCGCAAGAGTTTAGCTGATTGCTTCCTGTATAATTTAGCACAAAAAAGTAAAACGTGAGAACTGTAAATCATGCCAAAACACGAAAAATGAGGATGCTGAAGCCACAGATACTCATTAAATACCATACATGGTGGCCAGTGTTGCCATCGATGGGCGTGAGAAATCGGCAAAAAAGCAATCAGAAATCCGTAGATTCCGCTAGATTCTAAAACATATCCGCTAAACTTCCCCGCTAAGACTTACTTTATTACAAAGAAACAGTGACACTTCGTATGATAAAAACCTTTATTATTCTTAAAGGCTCCTCAAAACTACGAGAGCTGAACTGAACATATAAAAATTTAAGGACACTTTGTACATTCCAAAGTGTGTTCGGCGAAAGCGTGTGGCCATTCCACTGACTATGCCATGTCTTTTATCTTTTACACTGTCAGTGGGATAACACACAAACCAAATGTGTGCGTGTTTTCTTTTTAAATTTTTTTACCGCGAATCGCAGCGAGACGCGAGACTAATCTTCCTCCGTTCGCATGCGTTAGTACTTTCTCGCGCTTTGCGCATCGTGCAAACGCCATCCGTGTTCCAGCGCTTAAATTGAAGGATCCCTTTGTAAATTCGAAAGTGTATTCCGTGAACGCCTGTGTCCATTGAGACGGCGTCGGTCAGAATTATTGCAAACGCTGGGCACAGCGATGCTACGCAAGCAAAGCGCGAGCGCTGTAGAGTCCGACGCGACCGGCGTCCGTTTGCGCATCCCAGGCGGCCACCTGGCTCCATGCCAGAGCTCGGACAGACGGACGGACGGACGGACGGATGGACGAACGGACGGACGAACAGATGGGCGGACGGATGGACACACGGACGGACGGACAGACGGATGGACGGACAGACAGACAGACGGACGGACGGACCGACGGACGGACGGACAGGCGGATGGACGGTACAGACAGACGGACGGACAGATGGATGGACGGACAGATAGACAGACGGATGGACGGACAGACAGACAGACAGACGGACGGACGGACGGACAGGCGGACGAGCGGACAGACGGACAGCCGGGCGGACGGACGGACGGATGGACGGACGGATGGATGGACGGACGGACGGATGGACGGACGAACGGACGGACGGACAGATGGACGAACAGACGGATGCACGCCGGACGGACACCGGACGGACACCGGACGGACGTGAGCAGGATACATTAAAGGCTTTCGCCTTAAAAGAGTCTTCCAAAGAGTGTAACTAGAATGCTAGAGGCTTCAGTGCTACGGTTGTCGTCAAACTCATCATAGATGAGACTAAAAGTTACAAATGTTCACTAAGGTTGGGAGTTGGGCTAGTTGGTGCACCATAATTCCAATGTTTCACAGCGCAGCAGGGCGATTTTTCTCCACTGGGTTTCAACGTTGCGATTGATTCCGGCGGCACTGGAATTGCTTCCAGCAGATGAATCAATGGCTTCTTCATGAAGCAAAAAGTGTTTTCGACCGACAAAAGTGTTGTTTTTGGAGAACCGTGATGAAGAGAAGTCGCTGCCTGATTTGATCAACCTAGCATGGTAATAAACCTTATGCATCTTTCTCGCATCACAGCTTCATCTGCGAGAGAGAACCCGTTGGTCTTCTCAGCCTTCATGCTGTCAACGTACGTCTCAAAGAAGTAGCCCAGATATGGCTTGGGGTTAAAGTGGTCCTCACGTCTGGACATCTGAACGTCCACCTTCTCTATCGGAATCACAATTTTATGAAGCATGCTTGAAAGCAAAGTCATGAGGTCTTTGGGCAGCTTTGTTTGATCCACATCTATCACCTCGAATGCCTTGTTAACCTCTGAACATCTGTCATAATCGGTCTCAAAAAAAAAAAAAGAAAGTAGCCCAGATTGATATTATTCTCGTACATACCGTACAGCAATTCTGCCGCGTAGCACTTTTCAGTCCGCCTCGCCATCTCCAAATGCATTTTCGATTCAGCCCACTGGTCTACGATCCTTGAAACAGCTATTTCTACCAGGGATAGCCGCCGCGTCCTGCACTCATGCAAAATTTTCAGCTGTTCATCGCCGCAATTCATCAGACCGTGGAACTTCTTGTATGCAATTTACCGGGCAGGGGATCTTGCCAACCAGTAGTACGTGTCGCTGATTAGGTATTCTATGTTTCTCGGCAATGCTTCCGACGATTTTGAATCAGTGCACTGCGTGAGGCATCCGCCATAAATCCGCTATGTATGAAACTGGCCCGTCAGAAAATCCGCTAGCCGCTAGACAAATTTTTTGCCGTCAGAATCAAATAAAATCCGCCAGATTTAGCGGAAAATCCACTAAATTGGCATCACTGATGGTGGCAGTCCATGAGAACACCCACGTCCTTGGAGTATCATCAATACCAAAGTTAACAACAAAGTTTGGTAGAGCAGCGCTAATTAAACGGACCACACATATAATACGGGACCAGCACTCAAAACCAAGAAGCAGATCCCATGTACTGTGGTGTCAGCCAGCCGCTATACAATAAAAACGTACCTCCGCTTCGCGAACAAAGCGCGGAACGCGTGATACTCTTCCACATATTTCTGAATCGATACTTATATTTCTGCTGAACCTTTCAAAACCAATTTTGCACTTAAAATGAGCGTATTGCAGTATTCTCGAAGACAGTATCAAGAATACGTCTCCATAATAAAGTGCTTATTTTATAAAATATTATTCCATCTGCTGACTAAGCAATGAACACCTCCATGACTTTCTGTGTCTGTCGATGAGCAATCTTGATGTAGACAAATTTGCGAGATGGTGAAGAATGTTGAGCGCCAAAGACACATTGAAAGAGTTTTTTTTTCTTTTGCTACCTATTTATTTTGATAAATTACAACCTTGTGACATGCGTGCTGATAATAAGCATGATTTCTACTCCAGTTTTCCATATCATTATATTCTATTCGCCGAATTTTTGCCCTTTGCATGCACCCCCCCCCCCCCCTTTTTTTTTTGTTGTTGTTGCCGTGCGGCGCTCGGCGTGTTGGCTTCATGCGAATTGGCCCTCTACTTCAAACGATGCCGATTCCTGCCCTAGATCAACGTGGCGGGCAATCAATGGGATTGGTGAATTGCCAAAAGGAAAAAGTTACTACAGAGAACCATGGCAGGGGTTATAAAAACCCCTGTTAAAGGAAAACTTCGCCAGTAACTTCGCTGACTTAAAAGAGAAATCTTGGGTGCGTAGTGACCTCAGTATACGGTCAAATTTGATACTTGTGTAATCGAGAACCGTGGCCTGTTAACTAGGCCAATTTTACTTTATTAAGTACATTTTAAGCGGACGAACAAACATGCGATGCAAAAGCATGAGTGCAGTTTGCTGTTTTTTCGTAGTCAAAACGGTAGAAACAGTAAGGTAAGGTTAGCGAAGACGGAAGCAGGAAACTCGTAACTAAAAATATGAGACCGCAAGAAAATTATGGCTGTTTTCGAAAATTACGTTTTACATTGTGCCCTCGTGCCGTAAATCTCCTAATTAATCTAAATAAACGTTAATTGAGGTCCTTCGCTGCACCCTTCACGTGCAGAGGAGGGCAACTCAACAATCCAAAAAATGCTGTAGTGTAGTTTTGTACAGATAAACTGAGTCATTGCTCCATTTAACAGCTGTGTGCGATGAACGCGCACGCATGCTTTGCTCTACTCCGACCGAAGTGGCAGCTTTAGCGGCACAAAACCAAGTAACACAGTTGAAAAAGCAGAAGAGGACAATACGTAAGCATTATCAAAATTAACTATGATAACCTAGGGAAAAGAACGGGCGCAACGCTGCAGCACTGTGCCCCACGAGTGCATTTTGCACAGATCAGGCGGCATGCGGTGTCTACCTGCGCGCCCCCGTGTTCTAGTGAAGCTTCCTTTGATCTTGTTATTATTCACGCAGTGGACCCTGACAGCAGGTTCGTCCGATGTACAACAACAAGCGAAGATGACAACGGTAAGCACTTATAATACGCGTCATGGCGAAGAACGAAAATTGGGCACCCTTAACCTTCGCCTTTAAGAGTTGAACGCGATAGCGATATCCTGTCCCTAGTGCGCACTTCAACCAATTAGTGCATACTAGCTACGCACCCCACTACGTGGTGTTAAGGGAATACGCGCAGTAACGTGTGTGCCTTTTATAATGTGTGGCCGGCTTTAAACAACGAAGTCGTTATGATATTCCCGTGTCGTGACACCCAATGGCAATGTACGCTTGCAGAACGCTTTAACTTCGCCTTCAAGAGTAGAACGCGATAGCGTAATCAGGCACCGTTCGCATCGCCTTCTCAGAGGCGTCGCTTCTCGGTAGACAGCTCAACCTTGCCGCGAAGAAAGGAACGTCTGTGTGAGTAACATTGGCCATTTAAAACTATCCTATAATGCCATCTCCAAGTACAGTTGCAAAGTTCCCAATACGCCATAGTTATTCCTTTTGCGAATCCGAGAAGAACCCAGTCCGCGTCTGCAAGGCAACACGCGAGCCTACTCAGTTGCTCAATGTGTTCACACTTTTGATTATGACGATGACGAAATATGTCCGAGCGCTTTGTAATGGGTGGGTCTTTAAGATACGCACTCGATACGCACTCGTTGCGGCCGAGATTCTACGCTTCTACCCGGAAGTATCACATGCGTTGATGAGACTCCACGCATTGCATGCCATTCATAAGTGTTTTTAAATGCGAAGCATTTCTTAGCGAACTTCGGCGACTTTGAGCGTATCTATCTATCAGCTTCCTACGACTTCGTGCTCTCCAGACCGTATCGTTAATGGGATTTATACCGAAATCGGTATGGCACAACAAAACTGTATGACGAACATGAATGACTGGTCATATCATGAAAATCACGAATAACTTGTCATGAACGATATGATTTACACGCCATGCCGTGGTGCTGCTGTGGCCGTTTCTTTAACTTGATATATTCAAAAAATTGGTATGATGAGACATTTCTGCATGACGAACATAAAGGACAGGTGGTAATATGAAAATCGTGACATGCATGTCATGCACAACATAATTTACATGCCACGCTCAGGGTGCGCTGACGGCCGTTTCGCTAGCTTGATATACATCAAATTAGGTATTGCGTGATGTGACTGTATGACGAACGTAAATGACATGTGATAATATGGATATCATGATATGTCATGTGCAACATGACTTCCCTGCCATGCTCATGACAGAACTCGCGGCCGTATCGCTAGCTTACTATACACCAAATTTGGTATTGCGCGACCTGACTGTATGACGAACATAAGTGGCAGGTGGTAATGTGGAAATGATAACGTGTCATGTGCAACATGACTTGCAAGCAGCGCTCATGGCACGCTCGCGGCCGTTTAGCTAGCTTGATATTGCCACGCGCGTTCTTCGCCCTCAAAGACTGTCAGCAATGTTCAGCGCAAACCGCGCCTCATTGTTCTAGAAGCTTCGCGAATACTGTAGATCGTTTTGTTAAGATTGCGCGCACGACGCGAACACTCGAGCTTATTCCAGAGCTTCTGCGACAACGAGTGATAAGACTGGAACGCACGTATAAATGCCGACGCGATTCACCGCTTGTCAGTTGATCGATGGCCGACGCTCTGTTCGCCGCTATCAGTGCCAGCGTGTATTGCTGTAATCTTACTTTCCGTTTACCGGCCACAAGTTCGGCCTAATAAACAGTTTCATCTTGGACACGTCGCCTGCTGCCTTCGTCGACGTCACAACCACGTGACAATATACACCAAATTTGGTATTGCGTGACGTGACTGTATAAAGAACATAAATGACCGGCCCTAAAATGTAAATCACGACATGCGTGTTATGTACAGCACGATTTGCTCCTTGCTGGCTGCTTCGCATTACATCGATTCCCACAACGCGTGGGATCTACCGGATTTTTTTATGGAAGTAGTTTTAGGCGGGTGCGTGGCCCTGCGGCAGAAGACCTGCTGACCACGCAGAAAGTTTGGGTTTCATTCTTACTCGAACCGAATACTTTTATTGTTTATTTTGCTTGCATATTTCGCGATTTTCGAGCCACGAAAAGCAGATTTTTTTGCTCACAACCAACGACGCCGACACACGCCGGAACTTCTGCGAAACGAGCGCTTTGACGCTGTCCCGTCAACTATAAACACGTTCGGGTGTTGGGACAATTCTCATTCGGAAAAAACAAAAACATGGTTGATCCCTCCATCATAGGAATCGGCATAACACGAAAGTAAATCGTGTCCATACAGAAATAGTTTAATGTTTACTGTATATTGATATAAGAGAGCTTGCACAATCTCTATTGGTGTTTAGCAGCTATAGCACCGTTTAACGTGTATGCACCCACGTTGACGTTTCATGGTACTACATCATTGTCCCGGTGACTTACGTCTATGATCAATGATTAAAGAAACCCTGGTGGTAGCTCCAGTAGCTAACGGTGAGAAGCAAAAAAAAAAAAAAAAAAAAAAAAAAAAAAAAGAAAACCGGTGAGGCAGCCAGAAGAGCGTCGCTGATTCAACGCAGAACTTGGGCTAAGTTCGCCATCTGCGGGCATGTTAAAGAATTCTTAAAAAATTGGCTGTGACTTAACTCGGTTATGCCTAGGTGTGCGTAGCGAGTGGGTGCATCGAACAGAGACGGCAGAGTGATGCAGCTCGCAGAACGGCGCGCCTAGCCGCCGATACAACGCAGTTGGACGACGTGAAGGCTCGCCGTGTGACGGATCATGTGATTCGGCTCGCTGCCTCTTCTTGGTTTCGTTCCGACGACGAAGCCTGACTTCTTTCAGTCTCTCCGACTTATTTTCCATAGATGTCGACGAATCCCACCGAGCCGCCCCTTCTCTCTCTCTCTCTCTCTCTCTCTCTATATATATATATATATATATATATATATATATATATACATATTCCCACAAGCAGTAAGAGACTGGAATGCCTTAGATGAATTTATTGTTACTCAGCCTACGCTAGAATTATTCGCTGAACTTGCGGAAGAAGCTGTTTGACGCGGACACATGTCGCTCTGTTTATTGTTCTTTTTTTTCTCTCTCTCTCTTTTGCTCTTGCTGTGGTCTGCTTAATGAAATTGCTTGCTGTGTGTAAATTAGAGCGTAAAATTTTGTTTATGTATGTAAATGTTTATTTCTTATAGAGCGCATATTCTGTTCTTCGCATTACTTCTGTACATTCACGTATGAATTTACTCCCACCCCTGTAATAATCCCTCTGAGGGATTTGCAGTATTTTGAAAATAACAAGGAATTATATATATATATATATATATATATATATATATATATATATATATATATATATATATATATATATATATATATATATATCCTCCTTTGTTGTTGGCAACGCGGTTTCAGCCGGCTCCTCCTCTGATGTCATGCCAGATGGCGCAGTTAGCGGTACTGCCAGCTGCGGTGGTTGCTAGGCAACGCCTCAGCACGCTGTGTGAACACGGGCCACACCGAAACGGCGAGAATACGGCCAATGTAGCTCTCGCTACAAAACCACGGCCAAGACTAGAGGGAAACGCAACGCGAGTCGTGTCTTCCCTTTTGGCCGGCCGCAATTTTTCTCCAGGCGAGCGCAAGCAGGGAACGCGGTTCTTACGGCCAGGCGAGGCAGGCGCGCGTTGCAGAGCTTTATTTGGTATGGATGGACGCTACGAGCGAGGCCAGCGCTTGGGACTATGGTCGCCACCTCGAGGTGTGTTCGGGCGTTGACGAAAGTGCACTTCATGTATTCGACAACACGACGAATGTAATTGGAGGCGTAGCAACAGCTTGTTGCAGGAGCGAATCGCGGAGACCACGGTCATGATGCATTACTTCGCTTCACCGCCCCCAGAGGGCGACACCAACCCGCCGACCAAGAGCACTGTGAGAGCAAAATCTAAGGTATAAAAGACGAGTCTGTAACGCCCTCTGAAGAGAGCGACCGTGGCTTAGTGGGTAGCGTGCCTGGCACCTCTTGTCGCGAACCGAGATGTCACGTGTTCGACTCCCTTTGACGGAATTTTTTAGTTTGGTTGTCTGACCATTTCCGTGACGGAAATAAGGTCATCGAAGTCTTGGTGGACCCCGGCATAAAACACTTTCGTGTCAAAAAATTTATTTCTGAATTCTTGGCGAAGGAAAATTTCGTGAGGAAGTTTAATTCCCCAAGTCTAGAGAACCTTAAGAGACGCGCATGGACGGTTGATGTATAAGCTAAAGAACTAATGCTTATTTCGGTGTATTAGCGGGACGACAAGTGATATAGAAAATAGTTATTTTAATGAAGGTCATCCCAATGAAGGCGACGCCCAGCTCAGCATCACAGCACGCTTCTATGTGAAGTGCCCATTTATTACTCTTCTCAGGTGTGCGTAGCCCGTCAGAAAAGCCTAACCATGGTTGACTGGTTTCAAGTGAACTTAGGCTTTGCCTTGTTATAGGTATTCTAAAGCCGCTTTCTATTGAACATCCTTTGTTTTATTCTGGAGATGGTGACATGACATTTATATTTGCCAGCCAGCATCTGGCACTCTACCCACGTGTAAAAGATCATATGCATCCATATTGAGATTACCTAGACACGTATTTATATGAATTTTTATATGAACAATTTATTAAAATTTCCCATCGATATTTCGCGAAAGCAGTAATTGCGCTGACAACCATTAATCGTTCAACAGTATGTAGCGTGCGCGTTCGAACCCGGCCGTGGCAGTCGCCTTTCGGTGGAGGCGAAATGGTAGAGGCCCATGTACTGTGCGATGTCAGAGCCCGTTAAACACCAAATGTCCTCATTGTCTGGAGCCTTGCAATATAGCGGCCCTCATAATCATATCGTGGTTTTGGGACGTAAAACCCCAGATATTCGTATTATTATTATTACAGTTATTATTATTATTATTATTATTATTATTATTATTATTATTATTACTATTATTATTATTATTATGACAATATATATGTTCAAAAACAATAAGCAAAGGAAGTTCAGCACTGTGTATAGTGTTACAACAACAAAACGGGAGTTGCCTCGTGTAAACTGTGGCGTTTACGAGAACAAACTCAGTAAAATTTAAAAACATGCAACAGACTTACACTTTGATTACTGCATACGAGCCCATGGACGATCTGCAGTCACTGGGACTCATTGTGCGCAACACTTAATTGTTGGTGCGCGCGCTCACAATGACTTCCCATTGCCTTGAATGGGATTGTAAACAATTTCAGTGGGATAGCCAGTTTATAGACACCCCAGGCGCATTCTTGCCGTCGTTGTCGCCGTGAAGTTCCGTGTACAGTGTGTCCGCATTGATAACATCGCCCGCGCGTCGTATGTTCCATGGGCAAGTGAAAGCATACGAGGGCTGGCGACAATCGTGGATCAAGCGGAGACGCAACCCTGCGAGCCGTATGTTGTATGCGAAGAGCAGCCGACCACCGCTTAACAAGCGGAAAGGTAGCGCGCCAGCCGCCGTCTTCCATCGCATTAAAGGCATACGGGGTGTTTTGAAAGATGGCTGCGTGGCTACGATACAAACTGCGTTCTTTGATCGGCCGGGCGCGGTCGCGAGTCCCTTATCTTGACAGAGATTAGCAGACAGTGCGTATCTGGTACGCAGTTTGTCAGCGCTCAGTTTCAGACTAAGCGATAGGCTACACGAAGGTGGAGGCGAAATGGTAGAGGCCCGTGTACTGTGCGATGTCAGTGCACGTTAAAGAACACCAGATATTCCAAATTTCCGGAGCCTTCCACTACGGCGTCCCTCATAATCATATCGTGGTTTTGGGACGTTAAACTCGAGATATTATTATTATTATTATTGCTATTATTATTATTATTACACGAAGGTGGCTTCGCTCGCTGCAGCGAACGCGTTTCCTTACTGGAGGTCAGATCCTAAAACAGTTAGCTGCTAGACTTACTTTGTGTAACATTTTAGTTTGTTGCTGTTGTGGTCGTTGTTTTGCCCTTGCGGCGAAACTGACTTTCTGCGTACATCATTTCATTTATGTAGAAAAAAAATTTCGGTACTATTGAAGTATTTCTTTGTCTTTTCAGTGCGAGTTAATCAGATTCTTCGGATTTGCTTGCCAGACAACTGAGGCTACCACAGACGACGGGTACATCCTGGAAGTAGACAGGGTGGGCCTCTTGGTTCAGGGCAACACCGGCTCATCAACAGTAAACACCACCAATCGACACCCGATTATTTTGGTGCCGCCCATTTTGTCTGAATCGGGTGTCTGGTTCCTTAACTACCCCTCACAGAGCCCAGGTAAGCGAACTATTCGTTATATAATTGAACAGTATGTAAGGCTTTCTGAAAATAAAATGGCGCTAAAGATATGTACAAATGTTGTACGCACAGTCCACAAGAGCACCCCGAAGTAGGCAGCTAGATAGATTGAAAGATAGCTACGTAGATAGAAACGCTCAAAGTGTCTGTAGTTCGCTGAGAAATGCTTGGCATTTAATAACAAACATGGACGTCAATCCATGCCGTGAAGGTGGTTGGCCAACGAAGCTGTGGTTTCATGTGATAAGAGGTACTAGTGTTACAAAGCATTGAACCACTAAGCAAAACGCTATAAGAAATGACCGACAGCAGGAAAATTAAGTGCAGTGTACCGTTCCGCTCACGCCGCTCTTCGCTAGCATTAACTGTGTGAGGCCTTCTCATTGCTCCACTACAGCAGGACTCAAACTACGTTATCGCAATGACGTTAGTCGCCAGGCGGACTTTTCACACTCAAAACGAAAGCAGTCCAGCGGAAGGTACGTGTATTTTCCATGAATACTGCCATTGCTGTTCCCACGCCGCTCGTTATATGAACGTTGCTGTTCTGGAGCTCTCATTCTACGCGTACTAGCAATGGAACACTTCGAAAGATTGAGTAATAGGCGAGTTCTTTCTCAATGCTGCATGAGCGCAAACCCACGTGACCTCGTCCGAATGAGTTATTACGGCACCTTATGTAGGCATCACGTGACATCGTGATGACGTCAGATGTCTCCAATATTGGTTACGTGTTCATGGCGTCCGACGATGACGTAACTGCATGACGTCTCATGACGACGTCATCAATTGACACCGTCGACCGGTCAAAGGTGGGCTGATACCGGACGCAGTGAAAGACCATGTGAGGGGCGGAAAGCCTTTTTGGAGGTACCTATAATCAACAGATCTGAGTGACCGCCTTATATATTTGTTGTGCTCCCCGAGGTGTGCTTGTCATTCCGCCAATCCCGCTCTTTTTTCTGTCTCTTTTCGCCCACTTTATCCCTTTTCCCAGTGAATGGTAGCAAACCGGACCTGCGTGTAGTTCACCTCCCTGCCTTTCCTTTTGCTTCTCTCTCTTCTCTGGAGCGGTGCGCCATTGTCATGTGTTGAGCCACGTCAGTAGTGTGTGTAGGCGCTGCGTTGGCGCGCCCATGCGTGGAAAGTATGGTACGGACGCGCATTGTAAAAGCGAGAAGGAGAGAGATGCAAGGAAAGGCAGGGAGGTTAACCAGACACACGTCCGGTTTGCTACGCTGCATTGTAAGAATGCCCCAGGAGCAGCGCGCTCATCAGAGACGCCGCCGAGAGCATAGAGGGGAATGCACCAGTTCGCTCCTATGGTCATCCACCTGCAGAGAGTGGATTGGCTCCATTCTTTGTGTGATATGAACGTTGAGCTCTGAGTCTGTCTTCGCACCAAAGGAGGTGTACGCCTGCGCACTAGAAGGAACTACTCTTCAATTGCCAGTGATTTCGCGGTTCCTTTCGAGGGACCGATAGGAGCCAGTCCCTATGTTGCGTCCGTTGACTGCATCCCGTTAACGGGTTGTGACACCAACCTTTCGGCTGTAATCAACACCAGTGTTGATTATAGCCAAAAGGTTGGTGTCACAACCCGTGAACGGGATGCAGTCAACGAGCGCATTATAGGGACTGGCTCATAAGTGCCAGTAGTGATATGTTAGTGTGTTATTACCAGCTGTTTCAAACTGTTCCATTGGCCGACATATTTTGCGAATAAAGTAGCTTGGTGACTCCGATCAGGAGTAGTCCTTGGAACAAGGTAATCCTGGTAGGACTTCGTTCGCCTGAAGAGCGCACCACATTTTCGGCTCTCACCAATGCGGAGTTATCAACCAACTGGTTGATGACCCCGCATTGGTGAAAGCCAAAAATGTCGTGCGCTGTTTAGGCGAACGAAGGCCTACCAGGATTACCTTGTTCCAAGGCACTACTCCTGACCTTAGTCACCTAGCTACTTTAATCGCCAAATATGTCGGCCAATGGAAGAGTTTGAAACAGCTGGTAATAACACACCAACATATCACTACTGGCACATGCACGTGTGCGCTCCTTGCAATATGTGGACCATTTCTAATACATGTTCGGGTCTCATAATTACTTCAACAAGAAATGGCGGGATTGTTGACATGAAATTGAAATTTTTTATTCGTATGAAACAAAACCCCTTTCAAACTTCAACGTTCGTATTTGGATATGTTCGAATAGCAGTACCATAAGAAGCTTGACAATAGTGACGCTACTCATTCGGACATTCTTAGGCCATGTAGTCATCCCATATTACCTTGGCTAAAACACACAGCGTAGCAGTCTCTTGTTTGGCGTAAACACGAAAAATAATGTGAAAACTTATGCTATACAGTATAATATATGGATTACGCTGAGTTTATGTTAAAATATTCGTGTCCTTACTAGAAATGAAACATTAATGTGGTGCAGCTTTGTTTTTAGCCAGCATAACATGAGGAAAGTCCATGGGAGCCTAAATGTTTTGAAATAGATGACATTTTAGACGGCTTTCACAGTTCTTTAGGTTGTATCTTAATGCACTTCCTTTGGAAGCGGTGTCTTCCAATAGGTAACATTTTGCATTGAAAATATTTCAATTGCTATTTTTTTTGTCATCATGCTTTTTAGAAACCCTTCTACAGCAACTCTAGTAGTGGGGATATAGGGCATTAGACATGCATATCTTTGGACAACTGCAGGTCCGAAATACCCGACGCTGTTAAATTTTTCAGACGCATTTCAACTGTGTTTTCGAGAGGAATAAGTCGTGAAAGTTTTCTGAACTAAGGTGACAGGTATTGTTTGTCAGATAAAAATTTTGACTATCGAGTGCTGACACACTTTACAAATTCATGAGGAGTAGCAAGGTATGTGCCACTAGGCTTGTTCTATTTGTTTATTTGTTTTAAACAATATCTCGTGCTTCATCATGTTCGACATAAAATTCAATGCATTTGCGGGACGATCTAATATCCCAATGACAATTTAGATATACGGCAGATACATCAGATGTTATTATTGAACATGTTAATTCGATCGCAGATGTTATAAGACCTGTTGAAAGCAAAATAAAATAATAATATTGGCTATTCTGGCAAGATAAAATATTCTAATAAAAAGAAGGATAATCTACAATTGGGTACATCCTGATCCCAAAGCACCATGGGAAAATATGTTTTGAACATCCTGACGTTTTAAGTAATCTCAGGTATTTGTGACCGTCATAATCTCAAACATTTCAGTGGCTGACTATCTTGATAACATGCTTGTTCTCATGCTTTGCAGGCTTCCTTTTGGCACAGCGTGGCTACGACGTATGGGCCATGAACACTCGGGAGATTGCATTCCGCTCTCGCCACAAGACACTGAGTCAAAAAGACGACCGGTACTGGCAGTGGAGGCAAGGCATACCACACAGATTCATATGCCTGATGTCAAAATTTTTAAATTTCCGTGACAATTTCCAATAACTAAGATAGTCGGCAAGCGTCATATGAATATGTGTTCAATGATGGAAACGAAATGGTTTTGAGGCGTCCACTGCTATATATATGGAATATTTTTTTCCGGTAGACTACATAAATGAAATGAATTAACATTGCTGAAATTTCGAGTATAGTCAAAGAAGCACTCACAATTTCTTTTATAAACGAATTACTTTACTAAGTCAGTGTAGTAAAACTTAAACAATGAATTATATTATCTCAGATTTAAAGCTTACACTTGAAATGCGGTCACCCTTCAAATAAATAATGTCAATAAATTTCATTCAGAAATCAGCAGCCCAGAAATACCACAGGTTGTGTACTTGGGGTTTCTTCAATAATGAACGCCCCTCTGTGGATGCAAATATGATACCAGCATTTGCTTTCTAAGTGATAAGTCGAAGCAAGTTTAAATAAAAGAAAGATAGACATGGCACCATTCCAGGACTTATGGTTCTTGAATTTTGGAACCGCATATGCTATCCCGGCGTCCACTTGCATTGGCCCTGAAATGGCCCAGCAAAGCGTGTTTCCGTCATAGAGTTTCCTGTAATATGTACTGGAGGGAAATCTGGGGTAGTGTGAATGGGAGCTGTAATGCATGGCGCTTCAGTCAGCATGGCAATGATGGGTAGCACACGAATTTGTCCAAGCTTCGTTCTTTCGCCTCCGTTTGGCTCCATGTGGCCTGCATCCGCTCTGTCGCAAGACAAAGTTCACCAAAAGTTCACCAGTTCCAAGTCACCACCTTGACCTTTTTTTTCGTGTACTTTTCTAAGTGTTTCGTTTATTCGCACACCACCGTGCTAAGTTGACCTTTTAGGCTCAGCATTACAAATCAGGTCACAAAGTTCAGAGCGGAGGCGTAGGCGTAAATTTTTTTCCGGGGGGGATGGGGGGGGCACCTCCTTGATTTTTAGTGGGGGCGTTGCAGGCAGATGCGGCCGAGTGCCGGCCATGTTGTGCTCTGTATGCCCTGGTACAAATAATTAAAAATTCGGGGGGGGGGTGGCGGCGAGAGGGCCACGGGCCCTCTGTGTGCCACGCCCTGGCTACGCCACTGGTTCAGAACCACCTATTCTTTTGTACGAAAGAAACGCCAAAACACAACAATAGACAAAAGCCACAAGTGCGTTCGAAGCCACAAGCACGATGATTAGGCAAATCTGTCTACTACCCATCGCATGGTGGCTGAACGATCGCAGGGCCACGGGTTCCCTCTAGTTAACCCATTAGGGCCCACTGTACTTTAAAAGTACACTTCCTTTTTCGGGCATAAAAAATACGAAACAGAATATTCTGATCTTGCTCATTACAATTTCTGATGCCAAAGGCTGCAGCAAGAAAATCATAATTGGGAATATTGACTCGGTTATGTTTTTTCTGTTTTATGAGTCGTCAAACTTTAGGAAAATGAGAGCCTGTTAAACGCACGTGGTCAGTACTACTTTTTCTACAATAATTTGAAGTTTTACATTTTATATGTTGAAAAAACGGAGTGCTTCTGCTTCAGGAAGAGCAATTCAATCCCTGCAAAGCGCGAGAAGCCTATAGAGTGCATAGTTTTGCTGTGAGGAGTAATCAAATGTTGCTGTACTTTATTTAGTACACTGGGACTTCGTGGGAGCATACATGTAACTCTTGTTGTGCGTTGCATCATAGATTCAACAGGCTTTTTTTTGTTATGAATGCCGTTTTTTCGGTTATCTCAGACTCATGAGGCTGCGAAAGATGTCGCTGTGAATATACGAGAGCCTCTTGGTGTTTTAATTGGCGATTCTGCCCCTAACATGGGAACTTAGGAGGAGGAGGGGAATGGCGACGGTACGAATGGATGCTCTCTGGTAAAACATGGAACGAAAGGAACGTGGGTAAGATAACTTCTGTTTTGACTCAGGAAAGCAGCTTTGTTTCGAAAATGGCAAAGACAACAGCATAAGTGCTATGCTGACGAAAGACTACACAGTTGAGTCACTATGCTGTGTATCGTGGTGGCCATTCACTGAAAGGAAAAAAAAAAACGTAGTGTCACTGTCCTCCTTCTTCATCCGCAGTAACAATGCCATGAGGTGGTTTGAGCTCTACGATCAAGCTGCGAATGACTAGAAAATTTTCTTCCCTGAGAAAAAGTGGTACGAACCCCTATTTACCCAGATGATCGAAATAGCCGCAGACAAAGCATAAAGGGTCTGCTACCACATTGTATATAGGTTTTAGCAGACCCTCTACGCGTTGACTATTGTCCTTTAGTCGCATAACAGCAAAACACTGACTCCGCCTTGTTGTACCCAAGAGAAGTATCAAAGCTCTCCAGATTCCACTGTGCTTGCTATTACCCTCTATCCATACGGACATTTTCACAAGAAGCCGGCAAAACAGTAGAATTCTGCCAAAATACATCGAAATGGTGTGGCGAAAAGAGTGACGTTACGCTTTACCTAAAGCACTGGTCCTTGAGTAACAGGCATGGGCCAAGATAACTTTGTTATTCGTTTCGCAAGGGCCCAGCGTACTCGCCATTCTTGCATCAAGTCCCCTTGCCCGTTGCTATCTCGAAGGCCCAGCGTACTTTTTATAGTACAGTATCATTACTCCTGAAGAAACACACGTAACTCTATGAAAATTTGCACGTGTGGTTATCTGTTGTGGTTAATTAAAGAAGCAAAATGTCAATAAAATCGGACCAGTAGTTCTTTCGTGGTCCTTAATGGGTTAATATAGTAGGAAACTCTATGGTTCCGTGTCCTAATGAGCACAGCAGAGGAGCTTTCGGTTGCCATCACATGGTCAGAAACGTCACGTGAGACGTCATACCACCGAGAAAACTTGAGTGAATATTAAAGGTCATGTCGGGTGTTACGTAAGTATCGTTATTTTGCTAGTTTTGGTGGTTCGCCCGTGTCACTGGGCGGCGACTAACTTACGTCGCACCGCTTCGAGGTTTGCACCATTTTAGCTGCAATACCACTGCCCGAGCCACAGTTCCCAGCGACGCGCCGCTTTGCCATTGACGTCAGACGTGACGTGTCTGTCCAGGTCACATGGCTATCCCGCATGTGACTTCGATTGGAAATTCCGCTGCGGTGTTATTTAGGGTACGCAAACGCGCCCTGGACGATGACCGCTAGGCAGACTTTTATTTGCTACATCACCCTTTTATGACGCCTGGTAAATATTAGGCGTCACCTGAAACACACATTCAAGACAATGACACATATTTATTTTAAGGGAAATTAACCCTTTAAGGGCACTATGTACACAATTGCGTACACGACTTGATTTTGTTATTTGTATGAGTTAGGGTCTGAGAAAGAGCAAGATATATCAAGGTTTGGATGAATTGGACCTCCGGCATAACAGACTTGTCTTCATTTACATTCATTTTGAAGTGTACTGTTGCTTATGATCACTTTGCTGAAGGCACTACCACGTTCGACGAGTCGTTCGACGTGCCGCTTCCTGCGAGCCATGGGAAAAGTATAATTTTTCTTTGCTCAAAATGGACATAACCAAAAATTAATTCGCACTGTATTTCTACACTGAGATTACATTCTATTTATGCCATAAACAGAGCATGAATGACATCGTAATAAATAGATATTTAATTACAACTTAATTGGGATTATTTACAATAACATGCATAAATTTACATATTATGACATTATTTTTCGTTGCAAGGCAATATTGAGTGCCTTGAAATAACGTTGTATTGATTTGACACATTTACAAACAGTGTTTTTATAGGTGGCGCCTGAAAGGATTAAAAATATAAAGATTAGAGCAGTGCACACTTATGAGCGATATCGATCACTTGTGTTTTTCATTGCACCTATGCCTCAGCTTCGACGAAATCGGCCGCTACGATATTGCCGCAGTCATCGACCTTGTACTGAATGTCACCGGGGCCACCAAAGTGACGCTTCTCGCATTTTCTCAAGGCATGACAGGGAGCTTGGTCCTCCTTTCTACGAGGCCCGAGTACAACGACAAGGTACGTGGTTGCCAGCAGATTCGTCGGGTCCTAACGAACATAAGTATTATAACAACTTAGCGCAGAGCACGAAGTGAGGGAAGAGGCGAAAATTAGCGCTAAACTTCCGACTGTTCAAGAAGCTCTTACTCGCCCACTTGCCTTGCTTTTGAATCAAGTCCGCATTTAGTACAGGCAGCGTCAATGCGCTGTATGCACAACTGAGGGGAAATGCTGGTACACGTAACTTGGCTGAAATATCGCATGCAATGATTCCTGCCAACGATTCTTCCCCATATGATGCTATTGAATAAAGTGAAATGATTTAAGATTGCGTGGTTCACTTAATTTTAGCGTCACTTATGGGGTTTCCAAGATTTCTATATATATCATTGCCTTGCTCGTTTTCTTGCAGATTGACCTACTTGTAGCCTACGGTCCAGTGGCTAATATAACTCACATTGGATATCCTGTTCGTGAGCTAATAGCAGTCTCCGATCCGCTGTTTGTAAGTGCCAGAATCATCGCACACTTTTTTATTTCTGTGATCTCACGAGATAACTCATTACAAACTGGAGAAAGAGATTGTACTTAGGTTCGTTAAGGTGAAGTACCATATACCGCAATTTATGCAAGCCATTCTTCACACTGGAGGCTATTGAAGAAACTTTCGTTATAAGGGATGAACAATGAGTATGATAGCAAGAGACTAATATGCCGTACTAAGTAAGGTTAGGAACTCACCTTTTTAACGGGAGAGCTGGCTAGCTCGAAGGAAACGCTGGCGTAGGGAACCGCGACAGTTAGAGCGAGCGAGGCTACTCTCCTGCTGTCTTTTGCTTCAAGTCTGCGGTGATAACACGACAGAATCACGATTAGACAACCACGCACAGAGGTACAAGGCAGGGGTCTCATACAGGCGGCGCGCCCCGCGTATGACTCTCCTCGTCCGTTTTTTTTTATTGCGATAGCAATTAAATGGACACTCTCGGCTGCTTTAAGCCGTCAGCGTTGGCTCGCCGTCATTCCCCTGTATATGTATATGTACATATATATATATATATATATATATATATATATATATATAAAAGCCACGACGAAAAAATTATTCAGAAAAATATTTTCCGGCGCGCGGAATCGAACGGGCGACCTCTCGCTCCGCAGCGCGCGGCGCTAACCTGTAGGCCACAGAAGCGCACATCCCTCAACTTCCAAACGGTGAGCTATTTATATACACCACTCACCGCTGGCGGTACGCCAATCTCGGGGAAATATCAGCGTGTTCTCTGCCCTACCAGCAAGCCAGCCAGATGGCGCAAAGTGCGCGCTCGGCGCCCCACTCGTTGCGATGCGTTGGCTCTCCTTGCACTTTGGCCCTGTAGGGCGTAGTCGCCTTTGCCCGGGCGCGCGCACGCATATCTTGGGGTCGGGGGATGGGGGGCAGTTTTACGTCGTGTGCTTTCGTCGGTAAGACTGCGTTTAGGTTACACAGCGCACAAAGGTCACTTCGCTCGCTGCAGAGGCCCCGTTTCCGAAAGAAGCGTGCTGTGAAGTAACAACTGTGACACTTGTTAGTTCGCGCTCTTCCTGTGTATACTTATGCGTATGTTTCTTGCGTCCTTAGCGCTTGAAAAATGCGCTCCAAGTTTCAATCTGCGTGCCATTCTTCACGTGAAATGCCAATTTGTTGCTACCGCATTCATTGCATCGGCCTTGCGGCGAAACTGTGGACCTTTTTTTCTTAAGTAATGCCACACACCCTCCTTTCTTTTCATTTTGGTGTTACGGTCCCATTACACGTGTTACTGCTGCGTTGAGCGAACCGCGCCGAATGACTAGGAACCATCTAGATAGTCCTAGAATATTCCGATGAGATTACGCGCACATCGCGAACATTACAGCTTCTTTTGGAACTTACGTGGCGGCGAGCGATAACGCTGGAATATTCGATGACACATGTATAAATGCCGACGCGCTTCACCGCTTGTCAGTTTTATCGACGGCCGGCGCTCTGTTCGCCGCTATCATTGTACAGTGCGTTTTGCTGTAGTTTGAGTTTCCATTTTCCCGGCCACAAGTTCGGCCAAATAAAGAGTTTCATTTTGGACGCTCTGCCTTTGTCAACGTCACGTCCTCGTGACAGTATATTCATTAGCTATGCAGGCATGACTGGTATAAAGCATTTTTTTCGTGAGCCATACGCTGAGGTCTTCACGCGTTTATACATAATCGTGAAACCACAACTCCATATTGCAGAATCCTCTAGATTTTAGTCATTTTGGAGATTGGATATATCGATGTGTAGATGGAAGCTGGTTGGCAAATCTCCTTCAGAATTGACCTTTCTGCAATTGTGTGCCAACTACACCCCGTCCTTTCGTCCCCCCGCTCTTACCAAAAACGCAAATGTGCGGACATGTACCTTTATTAAAGCGAAAAACTGCAAAAACCACATCATCAGAGAAAAAAACCTTAACTTAATTGATGTAGCGTTTGTTTCAACATGTAAAGGGTGAGCCCTCCTGCAAAAAAATATGAAAAAAAAAGGAAATTGTGACAAATTACTACCAAGAAGCCGGTGTGAAAAGGCGAAAACTCCATCACATCATACGGCTGCAGAAGGGCGAACATGCTACAAATGACCAGGCTGAAGCAACACGCGAGTACACGTTTTTTTACTGCCCCTCTCGAGAGATGCAAGCTTTACAGAGCGCGGATATTAACATAGAAGGGAAACGCTAAGCCACAGCTTTGAAGGCGCGCGTCGACACACACTAGGCAAAGTAACATCATAGCACATAAAAAAGACGCATAACTCCTCGCCCCGGAACACGATTCAACACTCGCTCTCACATATTCGAAACATTACTAGACTAGCGCATCCAGCTATCGGAAATAGCACTGTGCAGAAACATACAACTGTGCTGGTACAAACATTTTCTTACCCGCAAACTTGCTGGCGACAAAACAAAGAACACGACACCTGTCGTAATAGCGTGTGCCTAATTACGAGGCACAAGCAGTTTTGAAGCCGCAGAAAAAAGTAGTGCATGCGCTCGAATGTAAGCGTTAATGCATACCTTGAAACAAGCTCAAATAAGCGCGCCAATAAGTCAGCGTGTTCGAAAATGAACAGAAATGAAACGCTACATTTATATTAGGACAGTTCAATAATGATGGCACAACACTATCGCAGTCAAGTACTTCTGATACATGTCGCGCATGCAGCCGATGTAACAACAAAACACGCCTTTTTATTCTTCATGGTTTTCGAATGAAAGGGTGTAAAGGCAAAGAAAACGAACTCACCTTCAACGATGGAGCCCGTAGTTTCTTAATCCGCATATTCCAGGAGTGGTAAAAGCACATCAAGGTGATCGCGTCCATTCCTGCAGCTAAGCAGAAATGAAACTGCGAGAGTCGCGCACGCAAGCTGAGACGCCCATTTCTCCGTCGGAACGATTACGGAACTAAGCCTCACAGTCCGCGCAGCCGCCACTCGCAGACAAACGTACTTGCATGCAGGTAGGTCCACAACTGCTGAACATGCCACGAAGTAGCTTAGCTTCTTCACAAGTGCGTTCATACCTTCCATGAAGCACGGTATTTACACCGCACGAAATAAAGCGAGAGGAGGCGAGCGCGCCACACACGACCGTCACGTTGGAATTCAGTGCGCTCAACTGACACAGACGGCAGGGCGGATATCCATCCGCGCTGTCGTTGTCAACGCCGCTGCGAAGCCCGTTAGGTAGTTAGGCTGTTATCGCTGTTATTAGTTCCGTAAAGCTTACTGGTTAAAGACCTTTGAGCACTTCATGATTATGACTGCTGACGCAATCCAACACCTCACAAATTTATCCTCTTGTGCGCTACTTTCTTCGTCGCAATATGACATGGCGCGCAGGCTACCGAAGTTGCAACATGTTGCGGCGTCGCCACGGTTTCTGCAAGGAGCGCATGGCGCGGGTGGCGTTCGTTCGCCAACAGCAGGAGTAGTAATAAAACAAAATGTAAAGGGAAGATAGTCGCCGGTACATCACGTTCATCTGATATCTCGTTGCGGTGAGGTTTGAGATACATGGTCTTATCGACACCGCGTGCAGGCAGGCGTCGCATTCTGCGCCGAGGCCCCCCGCGATCCGTTGGGAGATACCTTTATGTCATCTCATCGTGTTGTGCGCGTACGCGGCGGTACATGAATGAAGCCTACCTTAGAAAACTGCATATGAACGTTACATTCTCAAACCACTATTCCTTTGGGGCCACCGTAGTCGAGCAGTGCCTTCAGTTCTGGGCTGTTGCCGAATATCTATCGCGGGTTCCATCCCGGCCGCGGCAGTAGCATTTTAACGGGAGTTCGTTAAAGAGATCGTTATGCAGAAATCCCGGTGTCGATGGCGGCGTCGACTTCAATGTTGAGCGAAAGACCAGCGTTGGCCCTGAGCGAAAATTTGAGGTAGATGCAAATAAAGAGAAGAGCCGTGGGTCGTTTGCAATTTGGCTTTGCGGCACAGTTAAGTCTCCACCGAGAAGCGAGAGCGGATTGTGAAAGCGATATGGCGCGTGCGCGCTTTTGTGTGTGTGTGTGTGTGTGTGTGTGTGTGTGTGTGTGTGTGTGTGTGTGTGTGTGTGTTTGTGTGTGTGCGCGTGCGTGTGTGTGTTTGTGTGTGTGTGTGTGTGCGTGTGTGTGTGTGTGGGGGGGGGGGGGGGTATAACGTGTAAGGGGGGTCCCACATTTTTTTTAAAGTAGGCAGAAATGCTGGAGGCTGATTTCCTTCGATTCAGGTGCATGTTAAAAAAGCCCCAGGTGTTTGAACTTTCCGGAACCCTCCACAGCGGAGTGCCTCACAATCATATTGTGGTTTTGGCGCATACAACCCCAGCAATTAATTAATCAAGCTTTCTTTGTGTATTAGCGGCACTGCAGTTGCTGCCCACGGCTGTGTACATGGACGTTACATTTTTACTGCGTTGTTTGCGTTACTGCAGCAAGAAGTCAGCTATAGCATCGTTGCCGCCTGAATAGTCATGTGGTGAGTCGTTCGGTTAGAGCTAATTAAACGGACTGGCTGGAGAAATCACGTTGCCAAACGTATATAGCTAGTACGCAAGCGATAGAAGACTGCATATGCACAGGACGTTTGTAATATGCGTTCTTCTATTGGGGTATGCGCTGCTTACTTGGGGTGGTTTCATCCATAAAAAGGTTTCGATACTTTACAGGCTTGGTAATGCGCGCTCATACATACACTGCAACTCAATAAAGGCGCAACGATAAGTCAACATTTTTTGTCAATGACTTTTTCGTTTATGTAATCAACAGAAAAAAAACCATTGAGCATATATTGAGCAAAGTCAAGACATCATGCCAAGTCGTTGAAAATCGGTTGATTCAATGAATAGTGACCGGAATGTCAACTACAACTCAATAGTCATATTTATAAGGGCTATGCCTTCCTTGGAATCATTGTCCGTTAGTTCTCTATTTAATGTTGTAAGAAAAAAATATTCGAGGTCGTGAATAATACTAAAACAATGACTTGTATGGTGAACATTCAGTATTGTCTAATCGGCGTTTGTGCTGCATATTGCAATTATATTGCAAATGCTTGTTTGCTTTGTTTGAACGGTCACAGCAAAGCATTTAAGTTTGATGGGCTTTTTAAGAGTGAAACAAAGAATTGTGCTTTATCGACTGTGTTTAGCATATATTAACAGTAAATAAAATCATATGCCGATGATTTCCTTTGCAGCGATGTTGTCTTGCATTATGCGCAGGTAAAGGCCGAGAATGGTAATTGATTCATGTATTAGTTTTACTAACCAGGCTATAATTGGCTTGCCGTTACTACAAGAAACAGTCCACCATACCTGATGCTTTAGATTATGACATCAGGCATTTCTACGCAGCTTCTTCTGGATCCCCTTGGAGACAGCGGTTATCTCTACTTACCGGAGGCTCCCAGGGCCGTAACACAGTTCGTATGTGGCATTCGCATTCTGCAAGGACAACCATGCGACCTGTTACTGTTGGTTACGCTTCTAAGCAGTCCTGAGGAGGTGAACAAGGTACTGCTGCTCCGTTCCGCGGGGACATTCTATCTTGGCGGTTATTGTAGTCGGCTGATAAAACGTACCTTCAGCGTAAACTGATACGGGAACACAACATACTCGTTGACAATATCCATGAAGCATCATCGAAAAAAGCGAAACAAGTAATCATTGCGCAGTCGGCATTGAAGGGGGAGGGGAGTAATTCCGTGAAGACATTTCTGTGTTTCTTTGTTGTTTTTAATGAGCTAAGGAACTGTTAAATATGCCGGAGATCAATGGCAGTTCACTAGCTTCGAGATCGTCCTTGCTTGAAATAATACTAATAGCCTGCAAGAAAGAGCTTTTAACAACCAATCTGTTTAGGCCAAGCATTGCTCCGTGACGCGCAAACAGAAATGATCATCGTCATGGACCGGTACGTGCTCTTTTCGTACTCTTCTTTGTTTTCAGCTTCGCTCCCAGAACAAGTGCGCCAATTTGATCAACGTGGTATGCAGTAATTCTGATGGGCGAGAGAATGAGTACAGAGAGAGAGAGAGAGCGAAAACGAGAGACAATGAGGTAGAAAGAGATTGGAAGGAAGAGAACAAGAGAAATTCTTGGCGGAAGAAAGGTTCATGGCATGGTGAGATTCGAACCCACGTACCCACGATCGGAATGCGAGCGTCCTACCCGCTCGGCTGTTCGGGCTAGCTAGAAGAGCCTAGCGTAGCCTAGTATAATATAATAGAGCACGGGGATGGGAAAGGGTATTGAGGATGAGTAGAACAGATGTGAGGCTGAGAAGTAGGGGAGAGAGTAAAGCGTTGTATAGAAAGAATGAGAAACAGATAAATAGAGAGCGACAAAGAAATATAGAGAGAGTGATATAGACCCGTATTCACAAACACTCCTCGACTCGAGACTCGAGCCTCAAGGGATGCTTCAGACTTCTCGCGTTGCAGAAATCACAACGCGAAACAGTCCTCAAGGATCCCTGGAGGTCGAGTTTCGAGTCGAGGAGCGTTTGTGAATACGGGCCATAATTTAGAAAGAAAGAGGGACATAAATATAGAAAGAAATAGGAACCAAGCGAGAAATAGGGAGAGATAGAAAGGCAAGATAGAGAAATAAATATAGAAAGAGCATGAAAGAGACAGACAGACAGATAGATAGATAGATAGATAGATAGATAGATAGATAGATAGATAGATAGATAGATAGATAGATAGATGGATAGATAGATAGATAGATAGATAGATAGAAATAGGTGGAGACAAAAATAGACGTGAAAAAATTCGGTTTTTTAAGATGTTTTCGTTTTTCGTTGTGCAGGTTTGTTTCGGTTTCGGTTTTGTGTAGCGTGATGGATGCGGATGCCCAAAAAAGCTAGGTCCTAAGGAGAATCGCGCCTAAAATTCGGTAGACCCCTGTAGAAAAAATTACACCATCTCCCGCTAAAGGGAACCATGTGTAGATGTGAAGCAGCCGGCGCTAACGCTTACACTGGCGGCGGCGTTGACGCTGGCGCTCATCGCAGCGTTGCGCAGGAGAGAAAACTGGGGAGGCGCAAAGCAGGCAGTGATGGAGCAGTGTTTCCTACTGGAACATGCCAATCGCTGCTAATGGGCAATGAGAGACAGTAGACCCGCACTCCGCTTTTAGTTAAAGCACACGCTGCGAATTTTTATTGTTCAACAACGCACAGGAGAAATCTCCCACCGGCACCACCTTGGAGGTCAAGATCCATTGCCATATATACGGGGTGGCCAGTGAACGGTTGTGCAGCGCGAGCAGTCGGTTTTTTCAACCAAGAAACTCGCTAGCAGACGCTGCCTGCGTCGGCGTCGCGAGGCGAGAGAGGGGGGGAGCGTAGGAGACGAGAGAGAGGGGGGTGACACGCATGCGCAGTGGGAGTGTGAACGCCGCGGGCAGGGATGCCTAGAGGAGAGAGGGGGGGAGTGTAAGAAGGGAGAGGGGAGGGGAGGCGCATGTGCAGTGAGGGTGTTGGTTGCCGCGGGGAGGGATGCCTAGAGGAGAGAGAGGTGGAGAGGAGGTTTTTTATTTATTTTTTTAAGGGTTTGCGCATGCGCAGTAAGGGTGGGCACGCGGCACACCACCACCACCACCACCGGATTAAGCTTCGCCATAAGATGCTTCACATCTAAAACATAGCATCATAACAAAAGAAAGCGCCAGACCCCTCCATCAGAGCCCGTACAGAGTTTCAACGCGAAAACGCGAGGCCATAAGGAAACAAGTCGACGACATGCTAAGCGACTGCATCATCCATCCTTCCAAGAGTCCGCGGGCGTCACCCGTGGTGTTAGTGAAAAAAATTACACCATCTCCCGCTAAAGGGAACCATGTGTAGATGTGAAGCAGCGGGCCTAACGCTTACACTGGCGGCGGCGTTGACGCTGGCGCTCATCGCAGCGTTGCGCAGGAGAGAAAACTGGGGAGGCGCAAAGCACGCAGTGATGGAGCGGTGTTTCCTACTGGAACATGGCAATGACTGCTAATGGGCAATGAGAGACAGAAGACTCCGACTGGACACAGAGACCCGCAGTCCGCTTTTAGGTAACGCGCACGCTGCGAATTTTTATTGTTCAACAACGCACAAGAGAAATCTCCCACCGGCACCAACTTGCAGGTCAAAATCCATTGCCATATATACGGAGTGGACAGTGAACGGTTGTGTAGCGCGAGCAGTCGGTTTTTTCAACCAAGAAACTCGCTAGCAGACGCTGCCTGCGTCGGCGTCGCGTCGCGAGGCGAGAGGGGGGAGCGTAGGAGAGGAGAGAGAGGAGGGGACGCGCATGCGCAGTGGGGAGTGTGGACGCCGCGGGCAGGGATGCCTAGATGAGAGAGGGGGGAGCGTAGGAGAGAGAGGGGGGACGCGCATGCGCAATGGGAGTGTGGACGCCGCGGGCAGGGATGCCTAGATGAGAGAGGGGGGAGCGTAGGAGGGGAGGCGCATGCGCAGTGAGGGTGTGGTTGTCGCGGGGAATGGATGGCCTAGAGGAGAGAGAGGGGGAAAGGAGTTTTTTTTATTTATTTTTTTAAAGGGTTTGCGCATGCGCAGTAAGGGAGGGCACGCGGCACACCACCACCACCACCGGATTAAGCTTCGCCATAAGATGCTTCACATCTAAAAGGACGGAACCCTACGTAGAACCTACGGCTTTATTAAGATGCGAAGCATCGCTTTGACTAGGCTGTGTAACGCTGTCCCTCCGTCCCGTGCGTGCGTACGAGCGCGCCGCAACGCGCTCCCCTCGCCGCAGGTGTTGGAGCGGTGCCAAGTAGGTCACGCCGCAGCAGCGCGCACTGCGAGGGGTGCGGGACGTCACTCTCCCTCGCCTGCCGCGCGCTCGCCTCGAGCGCTGTCTCGAGCAGACGCTGACTGATTGCGGCGAGGCGTGTCGACGCGCGCCTTCTTATAGTCGCGGGAGTCTTCAACGTTGACGTCAGCGGAGGAGGAGGAGAATGGCTCGTCGATTACATGCGTGACGTGCACTCGCTGAAGTGCGTGTCGGCGGAACGGAAACTACCCACCACGACAAGGGGAACGTGCATCGATCTGGTCTTTGCCAACTTCGACGTCGAATGTCTGCAGGAACCTCTCAGCGTGCACTTCACCGATCACAAGGCCGTGGTAGTCAAGGCGAAACGCGCGCCAGCTCCGGTCCAGCGCCCGTGTCCACTCTGAAGAAACGACAAGACCTACGCCAGCCATCGCTTCAAACGAATCTTCCAGCGCTCACCGCAGCACCCGCGTTAGCGCCGTTCAACCCGTGACGCCACCCGTGCGCAACGGTGCTGCTTCGCATCCCATCAGGGTTCCCTTTGGGAAGATGGTGTAAATTTTTTAGTGATGAATTTGTTGCATACATGTCTACGGCACCAGTGGAATTATTTCCTTTATTCTGCAGTTTGTTTGCTTAAAGGGTACAACGGAAACACAAAATGGTTTTTTTCCTAGCAACACTTCTCCCCAGGGTAAAATAAGTACATTTGGATACATAGAAACACTCTGAAACTACACCAGTACGAGAGCGGAGGGTTTGAGCGTTGATGTTCACTGGCTGCGTCCCTAGTAACTTGGCTCCATAGAAGTGCCACTTCCCTTGCTCCTCTTAAGCATCTGGTTAAAGTTTGGCCGGTTGGCTGAATCGTGTGACAGACAGACAGACAGACAGACCAAAATTTCTGCATTTAAGTATACCAAGAAAGACTATCGTCTTAAAAAAAAAACAGGGAAGAGACAAGGAAACTCAGAGAAACAAAGAAGGCCGCCCATCTCCGCACTTCCTTCTGGCTTGGCGCCACTAGTGCGAAGCTGCATTCTTTCTTTCTTTGTTTCAAGACATTCAGCGTTCGGGATGGTTTTAACTCGGTTTAACGTAGTCAGTTCGTGTTTTTTCGTCAAGTCGCGAAGTCCACCAAATGGAGAAAGGTTCTTCGGTTGTTGGAAGCTTAAAATTTTAATGTAGCGACACCCACGAGCTATCGCGGCATTGTGCTGGCTGCTAACCCGCGCTTGAGCACGTGAAAAGTCCGTCAGCGTGGCTCGGACGTGGAGGCTCCCATGTCTGGGCGACGCAAGGAAGGTCGCGTGAGGCTATGGCAGGCTTTGGGCACTCGTATGCAAAGGCGGCGAAACGAATGCCCTGATGCGGGCAGGCACGTCAAGAAATTTGCGAAGAGTTTATCGGGGCTATATCGGTCATGGAAGCATAGAACAACGAAAGCAACCTCTGCAGTGCTCGTGTAGCACTTGAAAGGAGAGTAAACCTCCCCCCTCTCCTAGCGCCATCTAAGAGCGTTATCGACTGCTGAGTTTATTGTACCGTGCATGAGCGCGGTGTGCTGCCCGTCGGGATGAAACTAGGGTCATGACTAGGAGGAGGATACAACTTTATTTAAAAGAAATTGTTCAGGGGTTTGGAGCTGGCCGCTTGTCTAGGCCGGCTAGTCTCGATATCGTTGGAGCGCACGCTCGAAGAAAAAAAAAGTGGAGGACGCTTGCGCTTCACATTCAAGAGTAGAACGCGATACTGTAATCGGGCCCCATGCGTATTTCCTTCAACAATGCCGCAAGGAAAGGAACGCTTGTGCCCGTAACAGTGGCGCCATTTCAAACTATCCTAGAAGGTCTACTGGATGTACAGTTGCTAAGTGCCCACTACGCCATAGTTCTCCCTTTTGCTAATTGGCGAAGTACCCACTACTCGTCCGTAAGGTGCCACGTGCGCTTGCGCAGGTGCACACTATGCCCAATTCACTTGTTTTGACGTGTGGTGCGATTATAGGATTCTGCCACGCAATATTGTGCACTAAGGAGACTCTTTTCCACTGCATGACATTCATTGATTGTCTTCTTCCAAAGCAGTTTCAAGCAATGACGTGGCTCTTTGTATGTTTGGGGAGGCGGCCTTGAGCATTTTGTACGCTATGCGCACACATTAAACTCATTTGTAATACGTGAAATAAAAAAAAAGCAAAAAAAAAAACATGGCGTGGCTCTATGGCCGAACACCTGCTTGCCATGCAAGCGTCCTGGGCTCGATTCTCACTTCGAAACGAGAGAGAGAGAGAGAAATAAACGTTTATTTGGAAACAGTGTTCCGAGCGAGGCCCGGTATCACCCTAAGGTGGGAGGGTTCCCTAGTCCAGGAACCCTCTGGCTTCGACTGCCCTCTTGGCCCTGGAGACGAGTTGTCGCTGGTCTTCAAGGTCCTCGAGGACGAGTTTGGCCTCCCACGTTTCGGTTAGGTGGTCGTCGTTCGTTTGTGGTGCTTGAAACGAAAAGTTTCATTTATTTTATTTTCATCTTTCTAGATTTTTTGGTGACGGAAAAGAAGATGACCTTTCGCTCACAACAAACGACGCCGACAGCGACGCCAACGCCGGAATTTCTGCGAAACGGACTCTTTAACGCAATCGCGTTAAAACTGGCTTTGACAAAATTTGAGAGATATCACCACTTTTTACACAGTTCGCATAAAACTTCGAATGTGGTGCCGAGTTAGTTTAGTTGATTCGGGTTGACGAAATCATTGAGTCTCGCGGAAACTTGCCACGGATGAAAATTAATTTGTTAGAATGGCAGCTCCGTAACATTGGGTTTCGTTATGTCGTGTTTTAACTCTACTCTACTACACCGGTCCTGCGGCGATATCATGATACGCGTGCACGTTCTTTCACAACGCGTAGAAGACAAATGTTTGTCCACCAGATAACCAATCTTTGGCAGAGCGGTGGTTGTTCAAAGTCCTTATAAATGTTTTCTTACTTTCAGACGCGATTAGCGGTAGCGCTGTCGCATTTTCCTATCGGAACATCGTATCAAAATCTACGACACTTCGTGCAGGTAAGAAACGAAGAGAACTGTCCGATACTCAATTCGCAATTGGATATTTTTCTGTCAGTCTAGTTCTTGCCACTGTATCATAGGAGTAGCCAGGGGTGGTGCTTAGAGTGGTTCAGACCCCACCGGCATTTTGAAATTATGCATGCCTATATACGTACACGCACACGTACAAGCACATGCACGAATATGAATAAAGTATGGTTAAACCCTTCCCACTGCCGCGGAAAAACATGTATGGCTACGCCACTGCAGAGCACATTTATTCCAACAATGGACACCATACCATGAATGTAATGAAATATTCAAAATTTTGTAGTGCTGCCATAGTTAATAAACCCCAGCTCCATCAGCAATAGTCAGTGTTGCCAGGTTCTACCAAGCAAACAAGCCAATAACCATCACAAAAGAAACCAAAAAAAAAGTGGTGCGACTTTGGCGAAGCCCAAAACAAGCTGAAAGTTATTGAATTTTGCCATTCTTGAAACTATTTTAATAATGATTAAAAATGTCACTAAACTTCGAAGAGGAGTTGAAAAAATCACCTGAATTATTTCGCACAGGAGAACTATGCGCAATTAGAAACGAAAGCGCATATTCACTTTTTAACATTGTCGCCAGGGTAGTCTCAATTCGGCAAAATACACGTTTATCACTGCATGATTAACGTTATTTGTTCATTCCGCCTAACGTGTGTATTTCTTCAACACCTAACTACTCAAAGTCATCGGCAAACGCGCAATTAGTGAACGACAAACGTGCTATTGGGGAACGCGATGCTCACTAAAATACCATATTTGCTGGAAAAATTCATGTAGGCCGAAAAAAACGCGTCAAGGGCTAGAAAATTCTACAATCGACTCGGCGAAAAAAAAAAGCCCAGATCGCTTATTATAAGCGCAACGGGCCCCATTACTAATGGTGCCGTTGAAATGCCGCGTTGGGAAGCGCGTAGAGTGACGTAAACAGTCGCCGAAGGATCACTCAAATGGAACTTTATTAAGCTGGCAGGCAATGTATTAAAGGCAGTGAATCTACGCAGTTGAAGTTTATGGAACGAAAGAAATACAGAAATTCAAACTCGCGGGAACTACTGAGACGAAAGGGAAGTGAATACATTATGCCACAACTTTAGTGTAAATTGTTTTTCTATGTGAAGAATACGCCCGTGATAAAGTTTCATGCATGTCCGTTAAATAGGAAAGCTGCAGGTCTTCGTGTCCAAAAAAGTGCTGACAGGCGTATTGTTTTTTTTAAGCCTGATTGTGATTGCCTGCCACCGGAACAAATTCAGCGCTCTCGCTCGGCGTATGCCACGCTGTGTTTCCATCGAAATTTTCGCGACTGTTATGGAACGTTCAAATATGATCGCTCCTGCCACGCGGATAGTTGATTGTCGAACATACCAGAGCATCATCGACAGGGCTAGACTGTGCGTTGCCACATGTATAATTGCGGACGCGTTCACCCGATGATCGGTGATTATCGAAGATCTACGATTGTGTTCGCCCCTGTCGTGACACTGTGGCAGTTACTTCCTTTCTTCTGGGCACAGGTTTGCCCAATGAACAGTTATCTGTTTAATGTCTCTAGTTTTGCGTTCTTACGTCACTGTCACGTGACACCTGAAGGATGTGCTGGCTCGTTGATATGCCTGAAACTTCCGTTAAGCAATGTCGATACCGGGAAGAAAAAACATCAAAGCCATAGCGATTCATTCTCCTGGCCGCAGGCTAGAAATATTTTCTCAGAACAATGGCTCCTAGGCGATAAGGCCATAGATGCGACGAAGCTAGGAGCCAACTGCCACAGTGACGCAAGCTATGCCGCTTTCAACAATTGTTGCAGGTCATCTTGACTGTACATAAGCTTACGTGTGGTTGTATTTATTGCAGAACAACAGAGCAAAGAACTTTCTCATGTTTGATTATGGTGTGACGAAGAATAAAAAGCGATACGGACAGGTAATGGAGATCTTTCGTCAGATCCGAATGATATGTAATATACACATCTCCGATGCTGGCGAAAATTCTAGAGGGCGGTGTACTTCGATTCAGGGGCACGATAAAGAGCCCCAGGAGGTCAAAATTTCCGGAACCCTCCACTACGGCATTCCTCATATTCAAATCGTAGTTTTGGCACGTAATACCTTAGCGGGTTATGGTTATTAACACTCGTAAAGCTTACACAATCACTGGGCACATAGCTTGAACGCACGATGACGCAGTTCAAGAAGTCATTGCGTCTCCCCCGCTGAGGACGTTTCTTACCACTCTGTTAGCCGCTATCATTTGTACTGTGAGTGTGTGAGTATAGCTGTATAGGTGTGTAGATATATAATGCGAAGCTTACAGTGAGTTATGATCATACATACACACGTAAAATCGGCTGGAACTGAACACTAATAAGGAAAATTAATGCGTTTATTCGAACCTCCCATTTTATGCCTTGTTGATCGTTTCAGCGCTCAAATTCGGTTAGTAATATTTTTTCGTAATCTTTTTAGGTATTGTGTCGTATTCACGAATAATTCAGTGAATGGATCAATATAGCGACCAATTCGCTTTAAAGAGAAAGTTCGTTTTCTGAAACCAGACTAACCGTTTTTCGATAAAGACGTGCACCTTTTGTTACTGTGTATGTAACAAACTCCTGGCTGGATTGTATGCGGGATAGTGCCACTGGTTATTGCAACAAACTGAAGCCATTGCTTCTCGAAGTGAGAAATATTTATGATGCCCTCAAATAAGGTACCTGAACACTATTGACATTTACTTGAGAATACGTGTTTTGTATGCTAGGCTTTACTGAGGATTTTTTCAGCGCAAGCTCTTAGGCGCCCGTTCCTGCGTTAAGCGGCGTCGCCGTTGCCGTCGCTGTCGGTGGCGTAACCACGCGAACGAGTGCGTGCCACAGGAATTGGGGAAGCCCCCCTTCCGTGTACAGCAGGTGCGAGTGTCAAACGAAAACTAAGTATGTGCCACGATTGGGCAAGCAAAAAAGAAGACTGGTACACGTAGCACAGACTCGCGCTACAGACATCAACAGGCTCTATCTCACCAATGTAGACAACGACCTCAGATTATACCACGGGAAACCCAATCCGGACAGAACGCCACCTGATGAGTTTCGTCGGTTCGAATCTTACAAACTCGAAACCGGTCACTGCTGAGTGCTATGCCGTGATTGAGCAACTACACTTCTTATCAGTCTCCGTTCCCAATTTTCGCTCCCTTGCCGAACATGCCAAGGAAATGCATCACGATCCCATTCATCGGCATGCCCCTGTACCTTGCCTTGCTGAAACCTGTATGGATCCCAAACAACCCCTCGTAGTCGTAGACTACCAACACAGTTGTGGCGCTCGCCGAGAACACAACCGAGCGGTGGGAGTGGCTATACGCACGGATATACCTGCAGTAATCATCGAAATATTTCGTACCTATGATGCACTGTGTGCCGCAAAGTTGTACAACGGCTTGCTAGTAGTGGCTGTGTACTTCTCGGCCACCGCGCTTACCAAAGACGTCGTGTACCCCCTACACCTCGCATTCACTGCACATCGACCCACACCAATGTTAGTTGTCGGTGACTTTAATGTAGGCATAAAAACAAGCAAGTCCTTCCTACCACTTGTGCGGGGGAACATCTCGTTCCTCTCCATCGTATGCGACGACCTCGCGAATGAATGAATGTAAAAATGCCCCCCACCTCCCCGAAGGGAATCGTGAGGAAATGAGAATGCATTTCTTGCGCCGAGAGTACACGGCGTAGTAATTTTAATGGCGTAAATTAATGACGAGACGAGGATTTGTACCGTAACCATTTATTTACACATTCGTCATGCCCTTGAGAGGCGCCCAGCCAGCGAACGGTCGATAGTGAGGCGCGAGCGGACGGGAGAGTGGGGCGCAGGGAGGAGAGAGAGCGAACGGCGAGAGAAGGAGCGGCGAAACACTGCACCTACCCTCTCCTACACTCTCTCGCACCACGTGCTCCGGTTGCTAGGAGCGAGGATAAGCGCGCGCGCCCGCAGCTGTTGCTATGGGAGAGGGAGTGAGAGCGGAGAGATAACACCTGCCGGCGCGCGGACAACGCCGGATGCTTGACATAGCCCGACTAAGAAATGCATTCGCATTTAAAACTTTATTACAAAGCAATTCTTTCGGCGAAGGAGGAGCCTTAGTCCAGGGCTCCTGTGGCCTTTGCCATCTTGCGAGCTCTGTCGATCAGCTTGAGCTGTTCTTCAAGCTTCGAGCAGGACAGCGCAGCCTCCCACTGCTCCGGTGTTGGTGTGTTGTTTCTTGGCACTATCTTTGAGTGTTGGCAGGCCTATGTTACGTGATAAAGTGTTGGGTGTTTTCCGCATAGCGGGCATTTGTTGTCATATATTGCCGGATAGATTTTGCTCGCGAAACACTTGCGTAGACCTCGTCTTTGAGAACCAGGGACTTGGTGCAGCAAGTCGCACATATCTCCAGTCACTTCTCCCACCACAAAGCATCCTTTATTACAATATGAGACTGGCAGACGTGTGTTTCCCTAGAGAGAGAGTTATGGAAAATAGTAGGATTCCACCATACGTACATACAAGTCTCTCTCAAATTGTTTGTCTCAACTTATTGCAAAATCAGAACACCTAAACAGCTGCGCTCTGAATTCGCATTAGGCAGTATCGCAACCGTCGGTTATTTTTTTTATGTGCGTGCTAGGTCACACAATCGACAGCGAGAGCATATGTGCAAGCGCTATCTTTTAGGCCAAATAACATGCAGGTATAATGCAATTATGCATATTATTGTCAAGTTGTCGCTGGGTGGTCTCTACTTAACTTCAGCTTTTCATGTAAAGCAACTGCCAAATTAGTTTATTGACTGGCTGATTTATTCAACAGTTGAGTGAATGGTTCTTTGGTTGTATCACGCGTTAATTTAACACGTGCTCACAGGCGAAGCCTCCCGCTTACGACGTGGATCGCATCGCAGTCAAGACAGCGCTGTTCTCATCACAGGGAGACACCATCGCCGATCCGGAAGATGTCTCTCTTCTTGCTGAACGGCTTGGTTCTAACTTGCTCTTCAACCGCGTGGTCCCACCAAAAGACTTCCGTCATGTAGACTTCGTTAATGGCTACCAAGCAACAGATTTTCTGCACAAGTTGATGATCGATACAATAGAAAATAATGCCGGAACAAGCACCTAAGCAACGCTACTGTAATATCATTTTAACATATGGTCTAGTAGCGCAAATTCGACGGGGACACAGAGGACAAGGAAAACACGACACTCGCTACACTCGCAACTAATTTTATTTCAGAAGCAGCACTTCATATATATGAAGTGCTGCTTCTATGAAGTGCTGCTTCTGAAATAAAATTAGTTGCGAGTGTAGCGAGTGTCGTGTTTTCCTTGTCCTCTGTGTCCCCGTCGAATTTGCGCTACTAGACCATATGTTAAAATGATAGCTCACCAACTAGCCCAGCTCTCAACCCTACTGAACGCTACAATAATCCACCAGAGAATGCAAAAAAAAAAAAAAAAAACTACACGCATTTTTCCAACGGAGTTCGATTTGTTGGATGTAGTACTTTTGTGGCCGTCATTGCTTCTTATTCTGCTTGCCCTGCCATCACTAGTATCTGGCTTGACGCGAACGAAAATACCAACCTGTTTATTTCGACATGTGCAAAGAATTTATAGGGTAGGATAAAAATGGTCACGAAAATTCGAGGCAGATTCACCCTAAATTTAATAATAGATCTTAAAAACTCCAAAGTAGTTTTCATCGTCGTCCGGTGAAGAGCTTGCTCAATAATTGCGTTGCCGTATGTACAATGACCTACGTTTAGAAATGAGAATGTTTTTTTTTTTTGGGGGGGGGGGGGGGGGGCAAGCTTTTTTGACAATGAGATATAACAGTCACGTATTGAAAGTGGTGTTTACGCGGCTATCTGATAATTTTTGAGAACTTGTGAAATCTTGAACAAATAAAGAAAATAAGGCGTCTGAGGTTTTTAAAAATAAAAAAAATATTTTTTTACCTAATTTAGACGGCATTACGCCCTAGTTTATTGCGCTCAAAGACACAAATACAAAATGTCTCAAAATATAAGAATACCCGCGAGAAAAGTGTCCAAGTTATAGTATTATTGTTTGTTCATCTAGATGAACCCACTGGCCACTGCTCCCTAGTTTTTTTTTTTACGTGTCTTGTCTGTGACAAATTAAAGAAAGCGAAAGAATGAGCCGTCTGCCATCCATGTATATATTTGTGTTCTTCTTCTTTCTATATGAAGCCACTTTACAGTTCTCATTGCAGGAAGGCGTTCACATAATGGGTATCAAAATGGCTTAGTTTTAATTCTTATCAACCTAGTAATTATGAGCGAAAGGTATGTTTGGATTCGTTTTGCCAAGGCTATGCACGCAGGCGGCTGCTGCTGTAGCTTCGATCTTGGAAGGCTGCCGCGCTTGGTAAGCTTTATTGTGACATCCTAATATGGCCCCCCCTTCGCTTCAGTGCTTCAGGGGGCGATTTAGGCTTTGCTTGAGATTTGGCAGCTGCCGTCTAGCTATATCAACTGGATGATTCGATTTAGCCGCTCGCCTGCGCAGAGGCGCACGCACAGACGGCCCAGCCGACGGGCGATCCATGGCGAGACTGCCGACCAAGTGTGGCAAAGCAGACGTTAAACTTTCATCCGACCTATAGCGCTTCGAGGATGGGACAGGGTAAGTGACACATAACACACACACAGCGCTAACTTTCAACAATGCAGTTTATTCCTTGAATCAACAGTACATTATACACCCTAAGCCGGTGGTAACAAGCCACGTGATCACACAACCAATCGTACATCAAATGCAAAACATCATGTCCCACTCAAATATTCTATTTCTGTAGCTGATAATGATATAGAATGTTTACTAAAGCACGTGCTACCAAACTTGGCGATGAATTGGGCTTGGATAATTAGCTTGCCATTTCGTTGCTCTTTCCAATGATGCTAGTGTGATTAAAGAGGGGTTGGCATGCGCACTCCTTGTAGTGAATTGAGAGAAACCCCTCTGACTGCGCCTTGACAACTTTATTCCTGTGCTCACTGAGCCTATAGTTAACGCATCTACATGTTTTTTTCCGCATTTCTGAGCACCGGATGTGTCACCTCTATGTGTCACCTCTATGCCGTGTGCTACACAGCTACTGTGGCCATGTACCTTCTCAGTGTGGCGTGGCTCATGAATCTTGCTAATATGATCACGTGAGTCCTTGTGGCAGAAAACCAGGTGTCTTCGTTAGCGTACGTGGCCTTGTCCGTCATAAAAAAGTCCCGATGAATGCAAAAATATTAGCGTGCTTAACGTTGCTCGAAATGACGCCAAATATTGCAGTGCCACTCCAACAAAAAAACTAAAGTGATTGAACTGGAAAAAAAAAGGGTTAATTTGGCCCCATATCAGATTCGAACCCAGGTCCGCCGGGTGCGAGACGGCACGCTTCTCAAACTCTAGTGTTGGCTCTGTAGTTGAAGCCGCATGAAGGAGGGCCCAATGAGCGAACGCGCGTTCTAGCACTTGCTAACTTAGCGCTGACACCCTCGCTGGTTCTGGTGGCTATCGCATGTTGTGGAAACTTAGCCTTTACGCGCTTCACGGCGAGATGGCCCGTCTTTCCTATGGTGGCAATCGAATGAGGAAGCGCTATTGCTTTGCACTCTGGAGGATGCAGGCTAAGTGCAATCTAATTTGTTGTCCTTTCCCTAAGACAAAACGAAGTTTTATGCTGAATATTTCACCATTCCCTTGACTTGGAACGTCAGAGACGCTCCGACACGGTCTTGCTATTAATCTCACTTATTAACGCGATTGGGTTAAAGAGCTCGTTTCGCAGAAATTCTGGTGCCGGCGTCGGTGTCGTTGGTTGTGAGGGAAAACTCATCATCCTGTCCGTGACCGAAAAATCGAGAAAGATGGCAAATAAAATAAATAATTAAAATTTCCATGCCCGAGGGACGATCGAACTCAGGCCGTCTGCATGGCAGGCAGGTGTTCTACCACATAGCCACGCCTATGCTTGGAATTACATCGAAAATAACTTCCTCTGCATGGAAATAGAGTGAAAATAACTCGTGCTTCAGAAACACACGCGTCCTGTATACATACATCACAATACAACAAGTAATATTGCAGTAATATTGCGTGGTACAAGCGTACATTACCATCGGCCGTCACAACACGTGAGTATCATAACGGCTTCGTGGTTTAAAGCCGGCCAACCAATACAAAAGGCAGACACGTTACTGCGCGTATTCCCTTAACACCACGTAGTGGGTGCATAGCAAGCATGGACTAAGCGGTTGAACTACGCAGTAGGGACAGGATATCACTGTCGCATTCAACTCTTAAAGGCGATGCTTAAGGGTCCCCCAATTTTTTTGTTTTTGGTGATAGCAGTGTGCTCTACATTGCGGGAACGATTCTCCTGAGATTCTCTCGCCTACTTTATGGCGTTAATGGCATCGATTCTTGACTACTACAAACGCTGTGATCTGTGCCGATAACGTCGTTTCGGCTTCATATTCCATTATAACGCAGGCAATTCTCTGGCTCATTTTTCATGGCGATAGCACGTAGAAGCACTGTGTTTCTCAAGGAGCACACCGAATCCGCCCCAGCCAACCGGAGGTTTGAGCGTAGGCTCGAATTCCTATGAAGCCTCTGTAAAAATTAGTGCAGCTGCGCACTGATGGCGCGACGACTAAGGAGAGAGCGGACCTGCTTGCGTTCCCCTCGTCCCCTCCTCCTCACCTTCCCTATCCTTTCCCATTTCCTTGATATACTATAGTATAGCACACTTGGCTGTAAAGTAACTAAAGTAAAACTGGAAAATGGAAAAGAAAGAAAGAGAGAACTAAAGAAAGAACAAAACAAACAGAAACAAACAAGGCTGCCGAGCCTTCCTTCAGGCGTGGCAGCATTCTTGCAAATCTTCTTTAATTTTTTTTGTCTTTCTCTTTTCTCCATTTCTTTCTATCTACTTCGCTCTTTCTGTTTATTTGTATTTCTCGTTCTTTCTCTTTATCTGTACCTACTCTCTTAGCTTTTACCTTTTTGTGTCTTTCTTGCCTTTCATTCTGTTTCTTTCTTTTTTTCTGTCTCAGGCTCTCTCTCTCCCTGTACTCGTTCTCTTGCGCATCGGAGTTGTTGCATCGCACGCCCGATAATTAGGCGAACGTGTTCTGGGAGCAGAGCTGAAGATGAAGAAGAGGAGGAAGAGAGCGCGTGTCGGTTAATAATGATGAGAGTAGCGGTTCCGCTGTGAAAATAAAAACTGATAAAAAGGAGGTAATGATTGATGGTAAATGTTGCATAGGCTACACCTGGTATCGGAGCATAGCTTTAGAAAAGAAAAGAGCTAGTTTACTTTACCGTCAGAACAATTTATTAAAATAATAAAAACAGTTCATTGAAATACGATGGCTGTTTTTATGCTGGATACACCAATGCTGGACAACCTTGTTTCACCCAGTCAATTTTTTTAAGTGGATGACGGTGAACAAGCTGTCCCTAATGTATTGCGTGTGTACACTGAAGCTACGGTAGTCGACGGCCAAAAAAATCCACGCATCTCCACGAAGCGAATCATGACGAGTGGGCGAGGCTCTGGGTATCGTATGGGTGAGTAACCATACGTAGCCCGAGCGTTGCCCCATATAATATAAATTGAGTGACATCAAGTGATATAAAGTTACTTAAAGTTACATAAAGAGTCCACGACAAAGCTAGGTCCGAAGGTCCATAATGTCTACGTTGAAGTCGCCGACTACTATATAGGATTTGTGCTTATGGGTGTTTTATATTGTTTCGTCACAATTATGATTCATGTTCGTATATTAAAAACCTTATTTTTTATTCACACAAACACATATGTTTCGACTATAGCAACGGTTTCCTATATACCTTGACAGGAGACAGTGAGAGTCGACGACAAAGCTAGGTCCTTTTGTTTTGTTCTATTTAACAGCCTTTTATTTTCGTTCTTGTTAACCTTTTCTTCAGTCATATGTTTGATTGATGGGTGCTTAAACGTCGGTGTCTTTACGGTGTTGAGGCCTTTTATTTTGTTCTGGTTAACAGCCTTTTATTTTGTTCTTGTTAACCTTTTCTTCAGTCATATGTTTGATTGATGGGTGCTTAAACATCGGTGTCTTTACGGTGTTGAGGCCTTTTATATTGTTCTGGTTAACAGCCTTTTATTTTGTTCTTGTTAACCTTTTTTTGTGTCCCACATCCACGCCTCTCCCCGTGACAATGGACACGGTGGACGTGGACGAACAAGCCTCGCAACTAGCGTGCTTCGCCCCTAAAAGGTATGGTGAAGTCTGTCCGAGTCAACCAAATGTTCACCGAAACCAATGGGCTAGCGTCTGTAAAAGCACCTAAAGAGAATATTAAATTCGCATAAGCACTTTAGAAGAAGATACATAGAGGAAGTGCGCATATGTTAATCAAAGTTCATATAATAGCCATCACCTTGTTTCGAGTACGCCGCAGGTTTCTCTTATGGTTCTTCTAATTACCTCCAACGGAAACAACGCAGCCTGTTGTATGTAGGAGTACATGTAGACCAAATATATAATCCGTGTACAAATGCACTACTAAAACGATGAAATTGGCATTATTAGGTATTAAAGGATTCGAGAACGTGTATGTTTTCATTTTCATTTCATTTAATTTATTTGGGCACTTTGACAAAATGTCCACGAAGGGGGGCAAAAGGAGAGCGTCTGTCTCCTGACTTGGCCCACTCTTCGTGAGGCACTTCGGGCAGGTACAGCAAGACAACACATAGAGATATACAAAAATGCATATACAAACAATAAATAAACGAGGCATACTACAACAGCTAACAGGAGAAATAAAAGATGAAAGTAAAGCTGTCCCTCTGCAAGAAATACAAATGCACTATCATCACCACCATTTAACACATATTCAGATACGTACAAATATAAATATAATACGAAAAACAATGAATACGTTAAATATATTACATACCTTAAATACTTTCAGCATATTACATTACAGCACATTCAATTTATTACACGCATAATTCGTTTCCTAAATGTTGTAATGTTTTTAGCCTCCCTAGCGTATTCAATTATTTCAGGAAACTTGTTGCACAAGAGAACATTTTGGTTATCTATTGACTGTACACCATAGTTAGTCCGGCACATTGGCCCGACGAATGCAACAGTACGCAGATTATATGTGACATCTCTGCTTAAATATGTATCAGAGAACAATTGAAAGTTATCTTTAATTTTTTTAAAGATTAACATGGCTAGTTGCATCCTATAGCACTCTGGAAATGGCAGTACATTATATACACGAAAAAAATATGTTTGTGGGGACCGATGAAGTTATTAACCGAAGAGCGCGTGTTTGGAGAAGAATGTGTGCACACTTATCACATAGTACAACTATCCAAAGCTGTTATTTCTAAACAATCAATTGTTTCGTTCTTTGTATGAAAACGTCTCTTCGTGAGCACATATTGCCTCTTTAATTTAGATTCCTCCAAGCTACACTTCGAACAGCACAAGAAAAGTATTTATAAAGCCACCTCGTGACGACGCGTGAACCTGTACGGCGCTTATATGCCAAAGGTTTTCAAAACCTGTTTCAGATAACGAGTTCATGGTACATCTGCAGAGACAACCGATGCCACATGCTCCTCGGCGCAAGGTGATCTTTATTCAAGGAACTTCCCCAGCAGCGTATAGGTAACGTTGTTTATGGCCTCATTAAGTTAGAATAGGACTGTAAGCGTATCAAATTTGCCTGCTGAGTCAGTCTACAGCTGGAGGCGTGTCGCAGCTGTGAATGCGGGCTGAACGGAAGCGGCTCCGAATGAGGGAAAGGATCGCGGCGGCGGTACAGTGGCGTATTCAAAAGTGTGTGCGTACAAATGATTTGACGGCTGTAATTCACCTGTGGTTTCATGGATAACTAACGGCTGTGTTACAACTACGCGACAGGCTCACGCAGCATAAGACCAAACAGAACACCACCAATAGTTTTGCGCGTTAAAGGAGCCATGACATGGTCACCAAACAATTTGTGGCTTTTAGCAAAAACTAGAAGTAGAGGGTCTATTAAACCTATACAGATATGAAAAGCGGGCCTTAAAAGAAAACTTCAGGGCAAAGCAGGCCCTATAGTCACCGTCTCTAAACCCCGCCCACCGCCGGCGACCGCCATTTTGCCATGGCGCCTGTGATGTCACGTGCAGCAAGGAGCGGTGCCGTCGTCTTCTGCCACAGTTTCAGCCGCTGTAAATCGTTCAATTTTAGTGCCAAGCAGAAGAACACTCAAATATCTCAATTTCCCGCGCTGCTCACCACGAAAAAAATATAGTTCGCCGGAATGCAGACGCTCGCATAGCCAGTTGCTTGTTACGTCACGGCTCTCGAGTGCGGCAGTGTTGCCCGACTCACAGGTGGCTCGCATGTTTGAAAAATTATTCAATTATAAATTAAGTGTTCGACCAAATGCGCTAGAATTTCGCCAGCTCACTTGTGAATGCAGAAGGATGAACCCACATAACACAGATTATGATAGAAAATTGGGTGTCATGTTCCTTTCAAGGCGGTCGCACGCTTTCCGCAAGTTTGCTTCCTGAAGCATCGATGTCTTGCAAGCCCGCCCGTCTAGACATTCGGTTCATTTAGGCAGCGCCAATGCTTTTCCGCTTTCTCTCGGGCCTCTATCAAAGGGCGAGGCCCGCATTATACCTGGCACCTGTGGTGGTCACTCTCAACATGTAGGGTTGCATGACACTGCCGGTGTCCCGATCTCCGGCGTAATGGCAAACACGAGGCACTATGCGCCAATTTGCCTATTTCACTGCAAAATGTGCCTTAATATGGTGTCACGTAAATTAAAGAATATACCTTTTAAAAACCCCTGAAATGTTTGACTCGTTGTGAGGCTTGTGCGTAACCTGCGGACGCATGTGTGTGGAGAGTACGGGTGTCCGTGTCAGTCATCTCTTGCGAGCATGCATTGTTTCCATATCTAATCGATAGTCAGAAAGATTCTGCAGAATATGTTGCTTAATATTCCACTGATTCACTGCGTTAGAATTGAATCATTCGACTGAATCGGGTAGTGTCTATTAACAGCGGAGTTGTTTAGGGCTGGGCCAGACGACAGGCGAGTGTCTGCATCGCCTCACACCCCAGTTCCCAAGATCGGTGTTGCCAACCAATTTTTGAAAATACCCCACAGGTCAAAGTTAAAATTACGTTATTTTTCCCTACACAATCTCTTTGTTGCTCAAAATTTTACCTTCCGACCAAAGATATCACAGTGTAAGAATATTCGGGACAGACTATACTTCACTAACAATAATGTCCGCGATGGCCGCATTTTCGATGGAGGCAGAAATGCTCGAGACCCGTGGACTTAGATTTAGGTGCACGTTAAAGAACTTTAGGTGGTCGAAATTTCCGGAGCTCTCCACTACGGCGTCTCTCGTAATCGTATCGTGGGTTTGAGATGTTAAACTCCCACAATTATCATTTCTATACAAATGATAAAGTACTAAATGTAGACTTATGGTGGTGCAGATCTCAGTAGCGACCTCAGCGATCTAAAAATTCATTTCGAAGAGCGACTAATGTCATCTCCGACATATTGTGCCGGGGCGCCCAGGCGCTACGATCATTGGACGAAACTGCGCACCAGGGCGCCCCGGTGCACACTCGTGCGATTTGATGAAGAAGCCATAAGGAGCATGAAACGACAGCAGGTGGGACGAGAGAACATTGTAGTAAACAGTGGGTCGATCACGGAGGCAAGGCAAAACCACGTCAGGTGCGGAATGCTTTCGGTGGGTGGCGGTGCAGGATTGACTGAGAAGAAAAACAAGATGGCTCTCGCCTGGAGACGTCTCAGGTGAATGCAAAATGGGCCCGGATTTTTTTTCCTTCAGCGTGAATTTCAGTTCTAATCATATGGTGAAACTGAATATCTCTTTATCTTATTGTCAAACACCCTTAATTCTTGCATAAGAAGAATCCCACCTTAGTCTCGACATTCATGCGTATGTCGTGCCTGTTCGCATTCATTTCGAGCAGGCGAAACTTGTACTTTTCGCGTTGCCCGTGAAACGTGGCGAAGTACATGGCGAAGTACATGACGAAGTGCATGCCGAAGTGCATGGCGTATGCAAATTTGGAGGAGTAAGACTTATATCGGAAAGATTAAACGCAGCTGTGAAGAACATACTTCGATGTACGTGTTGCAATTGTGGACGCGCATGTAAGTTTGTTTCTGCGGAACGGTTGTTCATTGGGCCCAACATCGGAACTTTTCTGCTGAGAAATGGACACCCCAGTAAGAATGCTTCGCAGCTTCTTTTCAGCAAAGTTTCAGAAATCGACGCCGTCACTTTGAGGCGTGATCAACATTCTCTGGATTCGCTTGCTCTGCAAAACCACGTGGCTCTGTTAATTTTGAAGGTGAGTTCATCATTTTCATCGCATTCGATCATTGTATTATAAAGAATATGAAAACTCGACAAACACTGTGAGTGGCATGTTTGATGACCATGCGACTGCGTAATTATTGGGGCTTACGTGATTAAGCCGGGCTGTTTTAGGTGTTACATTTTTATGAAAAAACTACTTTTTTTGTATTTATTGCAGATAGGAGTCGCAATATTTATTCGAAAACAGGCCCTACAGCAACTAAATGATGGTATTCGTCTTATTGCCTTTCCGTTGGAATAAAGATGGATGTTAATAGATTCGTGTTCTCCTTATTTTTTGGAACACTTGATAGAACACCGAGGGTAATCTGCAACATACACAACGAATAAATCAAAACCGTTGGCAATCTGCATCACTGCATCTGCATCTGGAGAAAAGCGGTTGGCGACTTCATACACCTGGTAATTACCTAGTAAAAAATTGCCAGTAATCTTACTTAAATAGCTGGTAATTTTTTTCTTGACAGCCTTCTCCGTATCAGTGAAGATAACGCGAGTCTTCTTACTAGATCATGGTACACGTGGGGGGTCATGAGGTCCCTCTACCAGGCCTTCAATATTGTATTTACGAGCAAGGCTCGCCGGTCTTTTGACCTGCTGGGCCGCCTCATCAAGGTAAACAGCGGCCGACAGCCAACACCACTTATGCGCATGACGCAGTCTTTTGGAAAAATAAATGTTTCCAGCCCTGAATTGAACTCTCTAACTTCTCGTTCCTGCACAGAGACATTCATGCATGCAGTGCTGAGTAAACGACAGCTGACCTGTTCCAGCATGTCAGTTTGGTGAGGATGGCCAGGTCAACCAGAGGCCAAAGTTGATGGATTAATGGTTAGTCCCTTCATAAATTGTTCAAATGGATCAACAGCTAATCCCGAAGGAGTGAGATTCGCTTCCCCAAGGATGATTTGTCACGATCAACAGTTAGTCCTAATGGAGTAACATTTGCTCTCCCAAGGATCATATCTGATGATCAACCGTTAGTTCATACAGGAATACCATTTGCCCTGTCAGGGACCATTTCCAAAAATCAACTGTTAGTCTTTTCAGGAGCAACCGTTCGTACTCTTGCAATTAATCCTTCAAAGACTGTTTATATCCTTGCAGTTCATCCCCGAAAGGACAATTGGCTGTAGCGAATCAGTTGATCCCCAAGCGGACGAACCTCCCCACTCATTTTAGTCCTTTTTTTTATGCTTGAATCATACGCAGCACACTGGGGGGAGAGAGAGAGAATAAGAGTAGACCCCACAGGAGATTTACTTCATCCAATGCGCGTTCTACCATGCTCTTTCTTGGCCGCTAGTCGACAAGACTAGCATAATTTAGTTGCCCACATAAAAGTATAGGCGCCGCCACTGAAGAAGTTATGCAGTTTGTGAGGTCTGTTCTCTAACGGCATACGACGAACGAAATTCAGTTCGAAAGCCGACTCCACCGAAAACTGTTCAAGCTTCTATCGCGCCTCAAACCAATGTCATGCCGCATTTCTGTAAATGGTATAAGACACACTGCTTGCATATGAAAAAAAAAGTGTTTATTGCACTAGAGCTTAAGCAAACCCACCAAAAGCGAAAGTGAAAAGAATGTTTTTGTGGCTGGATACAAAGTCCGCATATTTTACGTTCGTATGTTGAATGGTCTACAAATTTACCTATTGCGCCAGGCTTTATACAGTAAGCATACTGAAATTTTGTTTATACATGCTAGATAAACTGATGGAAGTATTGGTCTAATAAGGTGCTATAACTACTACTAAAAGCGATGGCAGCGAATATAAAGCCCCGTTGTAAAGTCCGCCGGAACTGCGTTCAGATAAGAGAACGCATCGGTATGCTGTGGCGATAAAGCGGTCAAACTTGATGCTTTAAAAACGAGAACAATGCCGTGGTTTACAAGATCGATTTGACGTGGCTGATAAAGCCAAGGTATAAAGAAGCCAAGCACAGGCGAAGTTTAGTGTCTTTATAAAGTGTCGAAATTGGAAGGTAAAAGAAAGCGCAAGCAGGAGAGAAAACAGAACTCAAACTAAATATATCAAACTAAGAAAAAAACTGCCTGTTTTTGTAGAAAGCTGGTTACTCCATACCTGCACGCTGTAAGCCTTGTGCAATCGTTAAAGTGCTTCATTTCCCGCACCCTTCGTGCACTCGAAAGCCCCTCTGAAAATTTTCAAAGCTGCAGTGGTGCGGGGCCTTGTAGATAAACATAGTCATTGCTTCATTTAACAGCTGTTTGCAATGAGCATGTACGCTTCGCACTACTCCTAGCGAACTGCCTGTGCGAGTGGCCCAAAAAGCAAATAACACATGCGCAAAACCATAGGAGGACTACAACTAAGCAACATAAAAGTGAACCATCGTGAGGTTGAAAAACACGCGCGAAAGGAGGCTGCGTTTTATTGTATGCGCTCGCTTCGGGTTAATCAGGCAGCATGAGCGGTCTACCTGTGCTCCGGTGCGTTCCACTGAAGCTTCCTTTGCTTTTATTACTGTTCACGAGTTGGACCTCGAAAACGTATGCCTCCGATGTACAGCAGCAAGCAAAGATGACAACGGTAAGCCCGCAGAAAACGCGCAAAAAGGGTGAATGCGTTATTCCGAGCGTTTGTGAGCCTGCATTACGAAAACTGCATCTTTGCAAGTATGGCGTATAGGACATCTTTATAGAGCAGTTGTTTGTAATATACATGTATACCGAAAGGACAGTGCACATGTTCCATAAAGGATGCGAATGAAGTGTCGACGTAAGCTTGGAAAATATTGTTCATTTTATAGCACCAGCTGGGAAAAGCCTGTAGACAGCCCAGTACCAGGAGTGAATCCATCAGAATAAATGTAAGGCTTGCCTCACCATGACTGCACACGTAGACATGTATTCTCGTTTAATTGCTGCTTTCCGGCACGCGCGTCGACATCAAAAAAATATGGCGTCTCGTAGCAATACTTTAACACACTGCCACTTTCGCTTGATATAACTAATTGAATGCTTCAAACCGCTTTTCCATTAACTGGTTTTCGATAAGTTTTTGGACGGCAACGCGAAATAATTATAAGTACCAGCAAGCCTCTAGCAAACCGTGAAAATGAGCCTAGGTTTCACGGCTATCTTCAGGCTTCACTGCTATTACTGTGCCACATTTCGAAGTTTTCTGCACAATTCCGACGATGAGATTTTGCGACTGGAATAAACACACGGATTGCCATTAACAGTTGAACAGTACATATGGCCAAACAGTAAGCTTAGGAAGCTGCGCACTAAATGTGATGTTGAAAACACGAAATAGAAGTTGTCGCGCGTAAATGTCGGCCGTTCGCCCAACTCATGGCCGTCCAGCAGGCCGAGCGTACCGCCAGAGCCTAAGGGCTTATGCCCGCTATGTAGGCAAGGTTGCCCCCCTCCCCCCCACCCCGCCTCCCATCAATCTGCCGACAACCAAAACAAAAGTCTCTCTCACTGTCCTTCTCTACGAAGAGTCACTATATCCAAGAAATTGTACTTTTACTTATTCGAGATTTTTTACAAACCGATTTTTGTTTGTGACTCATAATTAGTGTTACGAATGCACACGTTACCAGTCATTCGTTCATCGCGATGTCTTACATCGGAGTTCTAAACTGTTTTTTTTTTGTAGTGTGAAAAACTTATGTTTTTATGTGTACGTTTTAGTAGTCGCTTTTCAACGGTCGCCATCCGACACATATTTGCCAAATCAGAGCGCTGGTGATCGGTACGGCGCAACGATTTGCCGACTCGACCAACTATTTCAATTGAAGCCCTGATTGCTACGGAAAATATATAGCGCATTTGCCTTGCTCCCTCTTTAACAACAATAAAGTGTCGGTATTCTGCTTCGTAGAGACAACGCCACCGACTTGAGTGCTGGTTTTAAGATATTATAAAATAACGCATTCTTTTTGTTGCGCTAGAAAAAGCATAATGGCTGTATTCTCATATATTTCTGACGAATAGCGGCCCTCTCAGCGCTAGAGCATGGCCAGTGATTACTATCACGCCGAGATGATATCAAAGCAGAGTAAAACATTGGACGAATTCGGCCATATCTTAATGAAAGATTAGTGGTGCAAACTGAGAATCAAAGAATCGACGAGATATGACAGAAACGAGGTAGGATAAGACCACAGTATAACCGGCGCCCAGTCTTATCTTCTTGTTTTTATTGCCATAGCAATTATATGAACACTCTCGGCTGATGTATAACATCGGCGTCACCGTCATGTTCCCCATAAAGTGAAAATTGATAAAATCACCACGGGTATGTTATAGTCTACGTGCGAGTAAAAGCCTGGTGACGGATGAGGGTGAAGGAGAGATAAACCAGCCAGCCACCTGCTTCGTATGAAGAGCGTATGCGATAACAGAGAGAGAGCGAGAGATTCGAGAAAGAAGATAAAAATAAAAGGACGCTATTTTCTGCCTCCCGTCGTGGGGACACGGCTCAGCGCCTTTAGGGATGAGGGAGGGGGAAGTAAAGGTGATAGAAAGAGAGAAGATAGCGAGAAGGGGTGAGTAGATGACAACAGAGTATCTCTCCAGTCCAGGCACGGAGGACGAAGCCAAGGCGTTCGTCTATAGGGCGTCGAGTTCCGAAGGAACCACAAACTTGAGAAAGGCTCGCAGGGCTGTTATCTCTGCCCGTCTTTCGTTGGGCAGAGAAGCATGAAGGGACGCCAGTGTGCGTATGTGCGTGTGGGAGGGGGGGGGGAAAGAATGGCAGCATCTTTTGAACATTAACTGCGATATTTAGTCAAAAAGAAAGTGGTCGCTGGCGCGCTCGCTGCTATCTCGACAGACAATAATAACATTAATTTTATTTCTGCTTGAAGAAATAGAGGGACAGGGAAACTGCAGAAGCTGTCATAGCCAGACAGTTTGACTCAGCCGCAGCCCCTTAAATAGAAGGCGACAGCGAAAGAATGTTCAAAAAGAAATCGTGCCACACATACGGCTTGTTTTAAAAAAAATAGCACACTTCATATAAAAACAAACGTGCAATGAGCAAACAGGTTGTTATCCGCACTTTGTACATGCAGCGCGACTTGTTTCGTCAACAAAAAAAACATAACACATGCCTAAGATCATTGTGTCAAAAAGGAGCACAAATGGAAATGTAACAACAATAATAAAGATACAGACACAGAGGAGGTACATACAGCCCATTTGAGGTTCCCCAAACCTAACCTAACATCTATTTAGGGATACATGTTTATACATGGAACGGGTGTTTTTATGGGTGCAGGTCGAAAGGTTAACGTTTGCAGATGTGTGCGTGTTTAGAAGGAAGGGAAGTGTATGTTGGAGGCGCTCTTTGCGTGTTTTTATGGGTGCTATTAGCACAAAGAAGTCATCGGGTCGTCTGAAAGGGTAACTCGTTTTCTTTTATTGCGATAGCAATTATATGGACAGTCTCGACGGGTTTTTGCCGTCGCCGTTGCCGTCGCCGTCATGTCGCGTATGAAGTCCAAATTGATAAGAACCCCCCTGCGCATCGTACGTTCTACCAGCGGGTAATGGCGGGCGAGCGGGAGCGGTGAAAGCGGCTGAAGCGGCGATCAAACAAGCCGGCATCTCCGTCGCTCCGAGGCGCATGCGATAAGATCCCCCCCAACTGTTCAACCTGGCCCCGCTCGTCGTTCGCGAGCGTGAAAAGACGCGAGGGGGGGTGGGGGGGTCCCTCGAGCGACCTTCGATTTTACGACCGCCGTCGTCGCGGGGGCGCGCGTTATCTCCCCATCTCGGCAGCCGACAGCGGGCGGCCGGTGTACCCTTCTACGTGCTGCGCTCTCAACGCGAAGAGAATTCTCTTAAACAAGCGTTTTCTAGAGTTGCGTGAGATCGATCCAAAAGACTTAGCTGCCGAGCCTCACTTCGTATAACATTACAATTTGTTGCTATCGCATTCATTGCTTCACCCTTGCGGTGAAACTGTGACTTTTTTTCTTTCAAGTTGTCGAAATGTCAGATGTGACTTTTATTATGGCTTGTTTCTATTTCGAAACAAACGCTTAGCCCGTATAGGTATAAATGGAAGATTTTTAGTACAATAGCAACACTGTATTTGTTGCTACTGTATTTAATGCATCGCCCTTGCGGCTAAATTGTGAATTTTTTTGCCTGATTCTCAGTTGGCGCCACAAATATTTCGTTATCATATCAAAAGTGGTCGCTTCAATCTTCCCACATATTTTTCTATTGTGTACTATTTCACGTCATTCATTACACCCATGTCAACTTTCTATGTCAGTAAAGGCTACAGATAATTATTGAACTTTTTTTCCTGGTTCCATCTTTGCAGTGCGAGTTAATCAGGTTCTTCGGATTTTCCTGCGAGACGTACGAGGCCACCACCGACGATGGGTACATCATAGAAGTTGACAGGGCTGGACAGACCACACAGGACAACGGCACTTCATCAACAGAAAACGGAACCAATCGAAACCCAATTCTTCTGGTGCCAGGCATATTGTCAGACTCGGGTTCCTGGTTTATTAACTATCCCTCGCAGAGCGCAGGTGAGCGAACGATTTGTGGCATATTTATAAGCGTAAGGCGTTCGTAACAACAACAAAAACAGAATAAGAGGTGAGTGATGGGGCCTGTATTTAGAGAGTGGAAAAACACTTGACGACCTGATTGGTTGACGTAGCATGAAAAAATTAATTGGGAAAAGATATCTGACTTTTCACAAATTTCATTCGAAGACCTATGGAGACTGTGGCTGGGAATAACATCTACCATAAAGTTTTGCACGGTTTTGTGAAATCTTCGATGATACTGATTAATTTTTACTGTTTATCAGAAATAGCGTTTGCATGAGTTTACTGATACTGGAAATACGCAAGCACGATTTGTTTGTACGCGAGTCATGTAGATGCAGTGCCCCACATAAATATATTATATTGTTGCCACTATGACCATGCCGATGTGTGTGTAGGGTGTCTAGGTCATTCTCAAGATGTTTATTCACGTCTTCCTTCCTCGTCTCCCGCAACATTGTTCAATTCTTGCTAGTAGATGCGCTTTAATGCCGCGCCATTAAGCGTAGCACATAAATGGCGTAGCCCCGTTTGGTATGCCGGTACGGCTGTCAGTGCTCAATGCAAGCCCCATGCGGCCTTACCTGGAGACTTCTATTAGGTACCTTTAGAGTTGAGAATGCAGTTAATGGCAAATGCCGTGAGAAAATTATAAACGGCCGAATTCTGGAGTGGAGTTCTGCTCAAAATAATGCGCGGAAACTTCATGCCGGTGCGCTGAAACGTGGACAACCGAACCAGATTTTTGTTCAGAAGGAGTGTTCACGAAGAGAAGTGAAGTGTATATTTATAGCATAGTGTTTACGCAATGGAGACCATTTGCGGACCAAAGAATTCGCGAAGCCCGCCGCGGTGGTCTAATCGTTAAGGTGCTCGACTACTGACCCGAAGGTCGCCGGATGAAATCCCAGCCGCAGCAGCCGTATTTTCGATGGAGGCGAAAATGCACTAGGCCTGTGCACTTAGATTTAGGTGCACGATGAAGAACCCCATGTGGTCAAACATTCCAGAGAACTCCACCATGGCACCCGACATAATCATATTATGTTTTGGGGGGTGCCTCAACAATTATGATTAGGTTACCAGGCGAGTAATTCTGCATGCAAGTGCAATGTGCAATGCCTGTTACTGATAGCGAGAATTTCGCGTGTCTGTGTACAAATATTTCGCGTCGTCTCATTATAGATATTATGGTGAAGCTGTTTGCGTATAGCCGCTGCGTGCCCAGTGGGTTTTCTGGACGCGTCGCGTTCCTACCTTGACAAAAATATTTAGAAAAATAAATTTGTCATAGAATGGAGACGCAGCAGATAGAGCGCACATGCGGCGGCGCTTACGAAAAAATAAATATAGGCAAAAATATTGAGACTGGAGGTGAAGGATATGCTCACGAGGTGGCGATCTCCTGGGCTTCGTCTGGTGACGCTACTGTAGTAAGACTAAGAGCACTGTGAAAAACCGAATAAGGCAAGGCGCCAAGACGGCACACCGGAGAAAAAAGCTGAGAAAAGTCAGTTTCGAATCAAGGGTTATGCAAGGGACGCGATAGGAGGAAATCGGAATGTTACACGAAACAAGACTACCAGATTGTTACCCTAGTAAAAATGGATGCTGTTGTGAGCAAAGTAGTCTTCTCTGTGACTATGGCTACAACGGAAACTTGGAAATGGGAGAAGAACACGTACAAAGCTATGAGCTATCTGCGGATCACTTTTACATAAAGTGACACTGCGCACGCGACTGCGGATGACCACGCCCGGCCTGTCAAAGCACGCGTTTCCTGCCGGACCCACGCAGACCCTCCCTCCGGCTCCCGTCTTCATGGGCCTTATGCGCGATGGAGATGACCGGCTCGTTTCATCTCTGGTTGAGTGACATTCGCCAGCAGTGTTCGCACGCTCCCACTCGCACATAGAATACACGACGCGCAGGACAATGTTATTCATTTCTACTTTACGCGGAACATGACGGGGACGGCGAAAATGCGCCTGTATTGTCGACATAACTCCTGTCGCAATATCAGCGGACAAGCTTCAACAGCAGCAATGCAAACGCGGACAGTGAAAGTGGGACCACGCAAACCATAAGTCTGAGGAGGAGTGCACCGCATTCAGTCTATCACGCCAAATACGAGCGGGTAGGCGGTTTGCAGAAGAAACACCAATATCGCTTCATTGGTATTTCGTCCGCGTATGAATGTTGCGGCCCCACAAACTTTCCATGTAGCGCTATTCAGTTGCCCATGTTATGCTTCGTCACCTCAGTATCATGGGACACGTTATATAACAGTTTAGAATCGAAGATATAGAAAATGCTACTCAAGGATGTTGGAAACTTAATTGTCAACAATCAAATGAATCTATGCCAACAACCAAATAAAAATATAGAGCCCATGTTATGTTTCCAGGCGCCAGTTTTCACGGCATTTTATCTGGCGCGAAGAATAAAAAACAGTTTGAGCGAGAAGCAGGAAGAAATGAACTTTGTGCTGAGTCACCACACTGCGTTTTGCTTTTCTGTACTTTTAGGCAACGGAAAATAATGTCGTACACGATGCAAAAAGCGGATGCGAATGTTCCTGGTATTCTTTATTAGGCTGAGCCATACTTCAGCTGGAACGCCATTCCGGAAGTGCAGTCAGCATAGGCGAGCCTGCAAAAAATTGTCCACGTGCTTTCATGAGCGCTTTTTATAGCGGGCATAACTATGACAGGAGTACGGACAGGATGGCTTGATTTTACCAGGTCCCACGCGAACATGGTGCCTAGCAACCGAACTTCTGCTGCAACGCAGTATAACACGCGAACTGGGTGATATGAACTGAACCCATTAACAAATAATAATTGAAGAATATCGCCGCCACACAGCTCGCAATGCTCATGTGATAAGAGTGCTGTTTCTTGGGCGAGTTGGAAATTCATGCTTGGAAGGGTAGCGCTAGTGGACATGGACATAAGGAAGGCACACATACACACAAACGGAAGCGCTCTAGCAACAGGTTTTTTTCATTGAATAATATCCGCGCCCTACATATACACATCTTTTTTTTCCTTCTTGGGCCACGTGACTATTTCAATGGACTGACGAATTCAAGAACACCATCTCTTCATCTGACAATACTATCGATGGTGTGCTGACACATTTCGCCCCTTCAGTGATTATGGTCTTTGCTTTGATGAGTTCAGAGTGCACCTATCTTTGTGCCGGCTGATTATGATACAGTTTGAATAAACAGGTGAACAACCACAGTCACTGCAATGTGTGGACAGGTGGCCATCTGTGTATCGAGCAACGTTTTGTCTGTGCTCCCGTAAGCGATCAGCTTAAAAATTGGGGGAACCCTTAATCTTCGCTTTTAAGAGTTGAACGCGATAGCGATATCCTGTCCCGAGTGCCTACTTCAACCACTTAGTGCATACTTGCTATGCACCCTACTACGTGGTGTTAAGGGAATACGCGCAGTAAGGTGTGTGCCGCTTTGTAATGGGTGGCGGGATTTAAACTACGAAATCGTTATGATCGTCACATATTCTGACGCCCGATGGCAATGTACGCTTGTACCACGCAATATTCCTGAGACATTACATGTTATATTACGACGCCTATATAAAGGAGGCTTGCGTTTCGAAGCATGAACGTTACTTTCACTGCATTTCCAAGCAGAGGAAGTTGTCTTCACTTTATTTCCAACCAGAGGCGTGGCTGTGTGGTAGAACACCTGCTTGCCACGCAGACGGCCCGGGTTCGATACCCACTCGAACCCGGAAATTTTTATTATTTATTTTCATTTGCATCTTTCTTGATTTTTCGGTCACGGACAAGATGATGATTTTTCGCTCACAACCGCCGACGCCGACGTCGACGCCGGAATTTCTGAGGAACGAGCTCTTTAACGCTATCGCGTTAAAATATCGCCACACAGCTTGCAATGCTCATGGGATAGTTTACTCACTACACGTCAACGTGGTATCTAGAGAGAAGTAGTTGATGAATCTTCGTGATTTCAGCATGGATAGAGGAAGCGGGGATTGTACGTAAAACGAAGTCAGGCACCGGCTTCAAATATGGTTGTGTGCACGTAGTGCATCCTTACTCGTGATGTATTAACGCGATAGCGTTAAAGAGCTCGTTTCGCAGAAATTCCGGCGGCGGCGTCGTTGGTTGTGAGCAAAAAATTATCATCTTTTCCTTGACCGGAAAATCGAGAAAGATGCAAATAAAATAAATAATAAAAATTTCCGGGTCTGAAGGAGGATCGAACCCGGGTCGTCTGCGTGGCAAGCAGGTGTTCTACCACGCAGCCACACTCATTTTTTTTTGTTTTTTTCTTTCATGGTATTTATTATGCGTATTTGAAATTATCACAAACGCTATGACGTAGTGATGCAATCGCTCAGCGACAATAATCGCACAAGCACTACACAAGCATTCATAAGCTTACATACATATATACTGTGCATGTCCATAGAAACAGAAAAAGTTCTTCAAAGCTTGTCACACAGGGAGGCCGGTAAGGATGAGCACCTCATCAAGATGGGATGCCAGTCTGGTATGATGTCAAGTTCTTCGTAAATGTCCTTTAGATGGAGAGCCATACGCATGAAATGCATACTTGAAGCAGTGATTCTTGTGATTACATATAAAATAACTTCCTCTGCTTGGAATTGCAGTGAAAATAACTTTCATGCTTTGCAAACACGCGCGTCCTGTATACAGGCATCACAATACAACTTGTAATATCGCAGTAATACTGCGTGGTACAAGCGTGCGTAGCCATCGGGCGTCAGAAGATGTGAATATCATAACGGCATTGCGGTTCAAAGCGGTGTACCCCTTACAAAAGGCACACACGTTACTGCGCGTATTCCTTTAAGACCACGTAGTGGGTGCATAGCAACTTCTAAAACATTTCCCGCATTTACCGCGCATAATTGCTCGTGGTTTAAAGCATGCTACGCATTACATAGTGTGTACTAAAGGATTGTAGTACGGACTAGGGACAGGATATCGCTATCGCGTTCAACTCTTAAAGGCGAAGCTTAAGGGTCCCCCCAATTTTTTTTTCAATAGCACATACAACTATACCTTAGTGAGTCAATGGTTCCGCACCTTGGCATTCCTATGGCCTTTAGAAGGCTGTTCTATTCGTCACTTTCAGCATATGAAGAGGTTGTTGCAGAAAACTAGACCTGTGCGCCGGACCCAATATCGCCGGCGGCGGCGCGCCGGTGTTTCCACCTCCGGCGGCGGCGCGTCAACGGCGCGGGGTTCATCGGATCGGCGGCGGCGCGGCGCGGGGGGGGGGGGGGGGCAGATTCACGATTCAGAAGTTGGTGGGTATATAAGTTTCTTCCTTAAATTTTGCAAAAAAATATCTGTTTACCCTAAAGGGCGAAGCAGTGAATACGATAGCAACATGTAATAATGTTATAACGAACTAAGGCTACCAGCTAACACTTTTTCATCCGATATCGCGGAAATGCCAAACGCTGGTGTATGGCAATACGGCCACTTCCGGTACATAAACGGTTTTCATGCGGTTTGTCGTATGAGTGGTCACAGCACGAAGCGATGAGGTGATAGCGCGTAGAAGGGTATACAAGCCGTTTGCTGATGCCTGCCGAGATAGCGCACGCGCCAGCGCTCGCGACTGCGCCCTTATAGTCAAAGTTCACAGGTGCGGATCGAGCCAAGCAGCCCCCCTACTTCAGCGTCCCTTCATACTCCTTAGTCGAGTGAAAGACGGACAAGGATTCCTTTCTTGTTGAGGAGCAATCGGCGTCAAGCAACGACAGCATACGATGACAGTTGACAGCATACGGCAGTCCGGGGCCCTAAAGTGCTCCGCACGTAAAATACTTATTTATTTATTTAGTTATTTTACCCCTCAAGGCCAAAGGCATTACAGAGGGGGATGGGAACAAAAATTACATACATAGACCAGTCAAAACAAATACAGTGAGTAATAATAACAGTAAAGTAAATCTGGCTTCTATATTTAAATAACATTGGTTAGTGCTTCTCGAAAACGTTTATTGTCGGTGATTGATGTGATTTCAGCCGGAAGGTGGTTCCACTCCATCGCAGTGCGCGGTGAAAATGATTGGGATAATCTTTTCGTTTTTGAAAAAGGAACACCTACTTTATGGCGATGTTCTATGCGGTGGGACATATACTGTGGTGGAAGAAGGAGTGTGCCGTGAAGAGTTGAATGATAATATATATTATGTAACAAGTTCAGGCGAGCAATTTTTCGACGCGTGCTTAAAGATGGAAGAGAAAGGATGGTTTTCATGGCTGATATGCTAGCAATGCGATTGTAGTTAGAGAGAATGAAACGAGCGGAGTTATTCTGAACGAGTTTTAAGGCAGTGGTTAATTTTTCTTGCATTGGGTCCCACACAGAGGCAGCGTATTCTAGCTTTGGGCGAATTAAGGTTTTGTAAAGAATTAGTTTAACAGAAGAGGGAACGGCGGAAAAGTTGCGGCGTAGATAGCCTAGCATGCGGTTAGCGTTGTTGATGATGTACTCTGTGTGCACAGTCCAATTTAGATTAGATGAGATGTGGACACCTAAGTATTTATATGAAGTGACAGATTCTAATGGAACACTGTTGAGAAGATAAGAGGGAGGAGGAATGTTAGGGTTCCGGGTGACACGCACAATTTTGCATTTTTTACATTAAGTTCCATTCGCCATTTAGTGCACCAGTTAGATATAGCAGATAGATCAGATTGGAGAGCGTTAGTATCATTATCGGTTTTAATTTCACGAAAAATCACGCAGTCGTCAGCGAAAAGAAAGATGTGAGAGGAAACAACAGCGGCAAGATCATTAATGTAGATTAAAAATAACAGAGGTCCGAGGACGGAGCCCTGTGGCACTCCGGAATTTACGTTAGTAAAGGGTGAATTATGGCCATTAGCACTAACAAAGTGTAAGCGGTCGAGAAGGAAGCACCTAATCCATCTGAAAAGGTTAGGGTCGAGGTTAAGAAAGCTGAGTTTGTGAAGTAGCAGTTGATGACAAACCTTGTCAAATGCTTTAGAAAAGTCCTAGAATACGCAGTCCGCGCGTGATGATTCGTCAAGAATGCGGTGCAGTTTATGAGTGAATGTGCAGTTTATGAGCTGCAGTTTATGAGCTGAGTTTCGCATGAGTATGTTTTACGAAAACCATGTTGCGCAGGCGTGAAAAATGAGTTATCTTCTAAATGACTAACTAATGATTTAAATATTACGTGCTCAAACAGTTTACAGCATGTACTGGTTAGTGAAATGGGTCTGTAATTAAGAGGTGAAGTTTTGCTGCCAGATTTATGAAGCGGAACCACCTTCCCAATATTCCAATCAGCTGGAAGGCTAGATGTGTCAAGAGATTGCTGAAAGATCTTGGTTAGTATCATGGAACTGTAGGCAAAAGTACTCTTCAAAAATTTGGTGCAAACAGAATCGTAACCAGGAGATGAACAATTGTGTAATGAATCAATTAGTTTAGCGATACCTGATACGTCAATAAAGATGGGGTGCATAAGCGGGAAATCAACATGACACAAATCGGGTGAGTGCATATTTGATGTAGGACTGCACATTTGATGTAGGATTATGGCGCCTCATAAATCCAGTAACCGATTCCTTTATTGCGCTTGAGGACCATAACGGCGATCGAATACCTAACAATCTATGTGCTTCCACATTAAATGACGCATTTGTTAAAAAATTTTGTGCGTATTCCCGGGCAAGAGGCGATACCTATCAGTCAGTTGCGCGTGAGAGTCTACGTGAGAGATAACTGGTCACTCTTTTGACTTCAATCTTGTGTTTTCACGTCGTATCAATCTAACAGGAATACCAACCAACTAGCGCGGCTATCGGTTACTGTAAGTTATTCAAAGCCTTTGCTTCTCTATTTATTTATAGACTTATTCGAGTAAAAAAACGTAACGAAAAAAGTGCATTAAACCACCGATATATATATTACTTATCTAGTTTATTTATCTATACACAATGTGCCCAAGATACCACGAATATGCTATCCAGCGAGTTGGGTCGTCGTCCTTTAAGGCTGTAGGACGCCGCAGCGTTGAGGTCAGGCAATACTCTTGAGACTTCTGGAGAGAAAGATACCACAAGTTCTGGGTAGCTATTCTCGATGTGTCCATCTAGAAAAGATGTCCACATTCCATTGCGGCCGAGTGCATTCAGTTACTCGAAAAAGCGGTGGGCCGTGATGTTAGCTAGAGTTGTGCGAATAGTGAATTTTAGAACCGAATCGAATACGAATCGAATAGTGGTAACACCGAATCGAATACGAATCTGAATCGAATACTATTCCAATAATTTTCAAATAGTAAGGCAACACTTTTCAAAGCAGACCTATACTGGTAAGGTGAGAATTTTCAAATGATCCCACGAATTCCACAACATTTCATTGAAAGAAATAGTCACAGTCTTTTACAAAGGAGCATTATGATTACTTTTAACCGACAAAATATTCATATAAACTGAACAGTAAGTAGAGCCTTCGAAATATTTTGTAACTGCACGCTGAAATATAGCAATGACTACAGTATTCAAGGGGGCACTCTGTCAACAGCTTTTAAATAAAACCGATAGTTAAATATTAAGCAATCTTCATGAGTTAACAACATCATCAATTTCATAGTAAAGATAGTTGATTGCTGACACTGTTGCTTCGGCGACACTGGAGTTTTAAGCAAAACGTGTCCATCCTGTGATTAATACGGCGTCGATGGTCCCTTAAAGGGGCCCTGCAACACTTTTCCAAGTAGCCATGCAATGGATTGACTAAAGGAGCTTTTTTGCCTCACGAATTCACCACCACAAAATTTTCGGAATCCGTCCAGTACGAGCGGAATAGCAAAGATTTGTCGCACGCTGCAATTGCATTCTTTCTTCTCTCGTCCCGACGAAAGCGCTGGAAGCTAAACAGGGAGGGATGGCACGGGTAGAGTGTACTAGAACAGGGGAGTGCCCGGAATGAGCTTCAAAAGTGAAGCCCTAACAGGGTCAATCCGCTGCGGCGCTGCGATCGGTAGTATGCAATGTGTCGTCGATTTAAGACTTGCGCGCGGCTCCACCAAAGTGGTGCCGAGGTAGAATGTCCGCTCCCCACTCGAAAGACCCGGGTTCGAATCGAAGCTGTGCATGTTGAGTTTTCATTTTTTTATGTAACTTCTTATGGCTGTATTGTTTTGTCTTGTTTCTTAAAACTAGCTGCAATTGTTACGTATTGCCACAGAAAGTAACTGAAATGTCAAGTAAAATACAAGATATTTGACGGCGAGCGTAATTATTTGCAGCGCTGCCGCACCGCATTCAACAAATACGTAAAGAATGACCTCCGGGACTTCTCGTATTCGCAAAGATCTCAGAGCCATACTTTACGTCTTTGTTGAATGCCATGCGGCGGCTCTGCAAATAATTACATTCACTGTCAGATTTATTCTATTTTACTTCACATTTCAAGTGTCAATGCGTACCAATTGAAGCGAGATTTAAGAAACAAGAAAAAACAATACAGCTTTAAGAAGTTACACTAAAGAAAAAAAATCTCAACATTTACAGCTGTGATTCGAACCCGGGCCTTTGGAGTGCGAAGCGGGTATTCTACCTCTGCACCACTTTGGTGGAGCCGCGCGCAACTCTTAAAACGACGACACATTGCAGACTACCGATCGCAGCGCCGCAAGCGGAATGGCCCTCTTAGGGCTTCACTTTCTGTACATTGGTGATGCGGCCGTTCCGAGCACTCTCCCCTGTTCTAGTACACTCTAGCACGGCGAAAGAAAATACGTCACGCGCGCCTCATGACCTTGAGCACTTTCTCTATTTTTTGTTCTTCAAATACGCGGCTTTTTTCGTGCGATCGCGCGCGCACGCGTAGACAAGTCGCGGCCTCACGCGGCGGTCCCAGTAACGACCCAGCGCGCCATGCTCAAATCAGCCAATGGCTGATACAATGGCTGCGACGAGTGATTTTTGAGCTTGTGGCGTCATTTGTCGAGAGAAGAGAAAGCAATATTTGGCTGACTTTGAGAATTTATTGTGAATTCCATGCCGCGTGCTGCGCTGTAATACTAGGCTCGCGTGTTCTCGGCAGCCCCGACTACCGATCGGCAGAGTCTTCTGACCATGCTCAAAAAGTGTTGCAGGGCCCCTTTAAGTACAAGGGCTGCATGCAGCTGGATAATTCCATCATAAAAACAAGAAAAGTAAACTCTACCTGTTTCGACGTCTCGTTCTATTCAGCATTTTTTGTTGTTGCTGATTATTCGAAAACTGTTAAAAAAATATTCGGTATTTCGAATATGCGCTGTTCGATTCGAGTACCGAATCTAATACAACGTTATTCGATTCGCTATTCAAAATTCTCGAATATTCACACACGCCTAATGTTTGCCCTCGACCACGTCGATGCACTGAACCCGCCAGCACATTCCCAGCGTAAGAAGAAAGTGGACGAAATTTACAGTAACAGGAAGTTGTCAAATCTGAACTTGCATATGAATGTGTCCAGATGTTTGAGAACGATGCAGGCAATGCGTACGGACCTTCACAGGTGCTTTAGACGGACAGCCGCATTAAAGCTAATTCGATGGCTTACGCAATCAGGAAGGAAGGAAAACGAGAGAGAGGAAAGGCACAACCTCCGAGATGTACACCCAAAAGCGGGTGTCTGGGCGCTGCGTTCGTTGCGTTGAAGCGCCTCCCGTTCCTCTCATTAGTGCCGAGAGTTGTCAAAGCTTCGTGACATCAAAATGACGTTGCGGAAGAAGATCCGGAAAAAGGGGGCGCACTGGTCATCGACCTCCATTCAATCAGCTGCGGCCGAAATGGACAGTCCACTAGGAAGACACATCGAGAATAACTCCCCAGCCAGAAAAAATGAAACAGGAGCATGCTGGGAACTGACCAAAGCTACCAGCACGAGGGGGGAGTGGCGTCGCAGGAGGTTGGTTTGTGGACGCGAGGCGCGCCCGCTCGTGAATTTTCTTTTTTTTACATGAGCTCGCGAAGAAACAGGAAAACAAACAAGAGCATGATGGGAATGGTGACACGAGTCCGAAGTGGTAGTGGCTTCAGAGGAGGTTGACTTATAGATGCTAGGCGCGCGCTCTCCTATTTCTTTTCCCTCTATTGTTGAAGCGCATTCCGTTCCTCTAATCTCAGTCGAGAGGTGTGAAAGCGTCGTGATGTCATAATGACGTTGAAAAGGAATCTGAAAGTGAGGGCGCGCTTATTTGCCGAGCTCCCCTCCAATCAGCGGTGGCAAAATGGAGAGTCCATTACACCAACACATCGAGAAAAACTTCGGATGCTAATATCTGGTTAACCTTCCGGCCTTCCTCTTCATCTCCTCTCTCTCTCTCTCTCCTCAGTGATGTGATGTATTTTATTCCCCGATTCCCTGTTTGGCTTAAAACGAAAGACTACCGGCGGCGCGCCGCAGTTATTGCGCGGCGGCGGCGGCGGCGTGGTCACACTGGAAACTTCGGCGGCGGCGCGACCGGCGTGAGCAAAAACAGGCGGCGGCGGCGGCGCGGCGTGGCGGCGCACAGCTCTACAGAAAACTGGTAGACACACTGTCCAGCTCAATTATGAAAACACGAGTGTCCTAAGGTTTGTGTCTTCTGGTTGGCGGTGGCTGAAAGATGATTTCATGGTAGTAGCACCTCGAGGTAGCAAAAAGCAAAGGCCTGCCTAAGGATATTGTATAGAATTCTTATATTGAATGTTCAACGGGTCGAGGAAAGCTTGTTCATGCTCGAGTGTAGATGCTCTGACTTGTCGATGGGAGGGCTGGCATATGTTGTTTTGTAAAATATCCGCCAGGTATGCTTGGTCACATGTGACATGGTACAGCGCTAGGAGTGCATACGTGGCTATTCGTGTTCTGTGCCGACAAAAATACAAGTGTGCGCGGCGCCATACGTGGAGCCTGGGGCTAGCAGAGGCACAGCTAGAAGGAGGAATGGCGAGGCGTAGAGGAATGTGCAATGTAGCGAGAAACACCTGCGAGATGAGATAACGGGTACGGTTAGGGTGGCAGAGTATGTTTGCTGTTTGTTGTCAGCTGTTTGTTGCGACAGCTAACGACACCGATAGAAGGAGTGCGTTGGGATTGTTAGTGCATGCAGTTATGATTGCGAAATCTTTCGCAATATAAGTAATGCATCCGGCAAATTCTGTTTGCATTACGGGGAAAAACAGAAAAAAAAGATGCCGAGTTCTCATCATGTGCTAAAACCCCCTGTCTCACCTGATACAACCTCTTTTACGAACGCAATGTAGAGCATCTCAAGTACTACTTTTACAGACTCCACCACGACGACACAAACTTTTCTGCTGTTTTTAACAATGATTCACAACTCCGTATTGATGAAAGTTGAAAAGTCAGTGCGCTGTTCTGGTAAAAAAAGCTTTGCCAGGTTTTCCTTGTTCCAAGTACAGCACACCATCGGAACTACCTGCCTACTTCCGTCGCCACTATGCCAAGGGATACAAGGCTTTAAAGGATCCCTGAATAACACATTATGTTGAGCTTTATTGGTAGCCTATGTACGTGTGTGTTTCTTTCAATACACAAACTTAAGAAACTCAAAAATAATGCCGCTAATGAAAATATAGAGAATATTACTCGTAGTTATTTTACGTGTTTAGTAAATATGAAACAAATAGATAGGAATCAAGGTGGACAAAAAGTACTTGGCTGGGTAGGGACTGAGACTACAATATTCAGATTACGCACACGGTCTGCTACTAGGTGACCTGAGATGGCGGTCAGTTGTTGGAAATTTCCGTGCGTGTAATGCTGGGAGTATAAGGTAGTGGCACCCGTAAATATAGCGGCGAATGTGGAATGCTTTTTTTTCGCAAGTTGACATCATGTGGCACGTGATCTTTTCACGAGCTGACAACTGACCAAGAAACCCTCCCATGCCACCTACAGGAATCAAGAATGTCACAACAATACCGATGCTCTGAAAGAAAAAAAAAGGAATTCATCAAGGGCTAGTTACCTTGTTTCAAAAACCGATTTAAGCGAAGTCATGACGACAAGCTTGACGCCTAAGGCGGTGTCTATATCCCTGCCGTTCTCGAGTAGTTTCCCGTCTCTTGCGATTCGCTGCGTCGCTTTAGCTGACCAACGGTTTTCTGTTCTTCACATTACCTGGTTTGCTGAGGTTGATTTTTTTTAAATGCGAATGCATTTCATAGTCGGGCTATGTCAGGCATCCGGCGTTGTCCGGCGGCGGGGTCCGCGGGGAGGAGGATAGGTTGAGGAGGTGTGGTGGTGGTGTGCGGCGTGACCACCCTTACTGCGCATGCGCAAACCCGATAAAAAAATAAAAATAAAAAACCTCCTCTCTCCCTCTCTCTCCTCTAGGCATCCCTCCCCGCGGCAACCACACCCTCACTGCGCATGCGCCTCCCCTCCTCTTTCCCCTGCTACGCTCCCCCCTCTCTCCTCTAGGGCATCCCTGCCCGCGGCGTCCACACTCCCACTGCGCATGCGCGCCCCCTCTCTCTCTCCTCTCCTACGTCACCCCCCCCCCCTCTCGCGCCTCGCGACGCCGACGCAGGCAGCGTCTGCTAGCGAGTTTCTTGGTTGAAAAAACCGACTGCTCGCGCTGCACAACCGTTCATTGGCCACCCTGTATATATGGCAATGGATCTTGACCTCCAAGGTGGTGCCGGTGGGAGATTTCTCCCGTGGGTTGTAGAACAATAAAAATTCACAGCGTGCGCATTAACTAAAAGCGGACTGCGAGTCTCTGTGTCCAGTAGGAGTCTTCTGTCTCTCATTACACATTAGCAGCGATTGGCATGTTCCAGTAGGAAACACCGCTCCATCGCTGCGTGCTTTACGCGCCCCCAGTTTTCTCTCCGGCGCAGCGCTGCGATGAGCGCCAGCGTCAACGCCACCGCCAGTGTAAGCGTTAGCGCCCGCTGCTTCACATCTACACATGGTTCCCTTTAGCGGAAGATGGTGTAATTTTTTATCACTCCGCTCTCACTCCCTCCCCCATAGACACAGCTGCGGGCGCGCGCGTTTATCCTTGCACCTAGCAACCGGAGCAGGTGGTGCGGGCGGAGTAGCGGAGAGTGAGTGGAGAGGAGGAGCGCGCTTTGGTGTGTGAGGGCGCTCGCATCGCGGAAGCTCGGCGGAGCTCCCGCGTGAGCAGAGGGTAGGTAGAGAGTGTAGCAGAGGGTAGGTGCAGTGCTTCGCCGCTCCTTCTCTCGCCGTTCGCTCTCTCTCCTCCCTGCGCCCCACACTCCCGTCCGCTCGCTCGCACGTATATATAAATGGAGTGAAGCGTGCGCGAAATGCATTCGCATTTCCTCACGATTCCCTTCTGGGAGGTGGGGGGCATTTTCTTCCTTGTGTCAGCTATAATGTCGGCCATAGGAGAGCGTACTCACTCATGAGTCGACTCACTCAGACTCAGATGGAACCGCGAGTCTGAGCTTGCCTGAGAGAGTCGAGATGAATGATATTTCGGTGAGTTTGAGTGCGATTGAGTCTGGCTGAGGAACATTTTGGTGAGCTCAATCCGAGTGAGTCCAAAGGGCAAAATATATTTCACGAGTGAGTCTGAGTGCGCTCCACATTTTTTGTTGACCTATGATGTCGGATATCCCAGTATGTTTTTTAATCCTCTTTGCTCCGTTCCTGTATCGTAATATTGCACCCATCATTTTTTGTTCAATCCCTTATGGCCTAATTTTAACTTATTGTGTTCCTTTGTTATTCTCCATGTCTCGCCTGCGCATGCACCAAGGTATTCATGCGCTTCAATTCCCCTAGGTATTGTTGCTCTTCTAGGAACTCCAGAGTGTGCTTGCCAATTACGCACTCTTTCTCTTTCGCGAGGCTAACGAGCACAGTCCTTGTCTTCTGCATACTCAAGTTTAGTCCTGCTTTAGCAGTTGCTTGGTTAGATCCTCAATTACATTTTTTTTTGTAATTCGTCGCCATCAGAGTTGAAGGGCACTACGTCATTTGCAAATCGTTTGTAGCTAAGATATACCCTATTCTTTTTTTTATTTCTATGTCTTCTCAGTGTAGTCGTTCGATCAGTTCTTCAAAGCATGCAGTAGACAACATTAAAGAGGTTTTCTAGAGCTGGAAAAAAAAGTAGCTCTGCAGTCTGAAGATGCTGGCTAAAGTATTTGCATATTTTTCATGTACTAGTCGGTGACGAAATGTTCGCAAGGTTCCTGGTATCACTTTTGAGTCGAATGCTATTTAATTGTCTATGAAAGCTAGATCAGGTGATCATTATGTCTTTAGCGCGACTGCCACAGTCTAAAGCAAACAAATGGACGTAACTCGGCGTTCACTATGAACTGAAAGTTTATGGTATGAACCACAGTTATATAACTCGCTCAATGTGTTATTGATTTCAAAAAATTACGGCAGCTTTCCACTAGTGGGGCCAATTCTCAAGGAAGTGCGGAACTGAGCAGAGTGCTTTGTTTATTTTTATTTTCTTGTGCTTCTTCCTTTCTTTCTTTCTCTCTGTATTTTCTATATATATTTTGTGTCTGTTTCTTTTTATTTGTGCCCTTCTCTCCCTATTTCTTTCTTTTTCTCGCTCCTTCTATCTTTCTTTTCCTTCCTTTTCTTTCTCCCTTACCTCTTTATTCTCGTTTAACTCTTCCATTCTATTTTTTTTCTCTCTCTATTTCCTTCCCTCGGTTTCTTTAATTGTTTTCTTTGTGTTTCTCTCTTGCTCTGCTTTTTTTCTATCTCTTTTTCTCTCTGTCTTGTCCTTTCTGTGCCTTTCTATCCTATGCTGTGCTAATTTGCTTTCTATCTCTCATTTTTTTTTCTATTTCGCTCTATCTTCCTTTCTCTCTCCCTTTGTACTCGTTCTCAAGCCCATCAGGGTTATTGCATCCCACGCCGGAAAAATCGGTACGCGTGTTCCGGGAGCAAGGCAGAAGATGCAGAAAAAAACGAAGAGGAAGAAGAGAGCGCGTGCTGTCGGCTCTGCATGGCATAACGAAAGGCTGCGTGGCTCCGCTGTAAAATTCAGTTGGGTAGCGCCTTGTTGCATCCCTTTCTTTGCATTTCGTCTGCCAGTAGGCGCAATGAAATTTTACCAACTCGCGCAATGCTTCATCTTACTAAATGAGGTGCTTAATTGTACTTCGAAAATTTCTTGATTACCTAGGTAATCACACGGCTGTGGATCTATTGCAAAGTATCCCTTCAAATACAGGCTTGCTGTGTAGTTTGGTGAAAGCCAAGTCTTTTTTTGTTTTTTGTCTGAGGATAAAAGAATTATTTGTCGCTGCAAACTGGTAACCAAAGTTAACAATAGCCGTCGTCATATAACACAACGCGCCATGACAGAAAAGCTCTGCCATAAACCAAACCAAACTGCCAGCTAGTTCAGCCCTGGTAGAACAATACCAGCACTTGTAGACAAAGCTGTGCAGTGAGCTACGGGGCCGTAACATGCAACAATAAGAAGGACATTCTGCAAGTTTCTTTATTCTCGAAATTTATGTAGTTTGCTTTTAAATGGCAAAATCTGCCTTTTGTTGAGTAAACAATATATATTCAACGACGTCGTTCTATACAGTGCCCAAGCGGGCGACAGTTCACTCAGTTACAAATGAACTGTTTTCGCTAAGAGTGGTAAATTTATCATTACAAAAACCGAATAAATGATAGAGTTTGCGAGCTCGTTTCGTAGAAATACCGGTGTCTGCGTCGCCGTCGTTGGTTGTTAGCAAAAACGCAGCGTTGTCCGTGAGCGAAAGTTCGAGTAAGATGCAAATAAAGAAATAATAAATATCTTCGGTTCGAGTAGGAATCAAACCCAGGACTTCTGCGTGGCATACAAAAAAATTTTCGGGCTAAAATTTTAAAGACCTTCCGGCGCTCACGTAAATAACCTTGGGTAAAGCGCCTTAAAAAGTGTTTTATCTGCGACTATCGTCTGCTGAAAAAATTATGTGCATTACCCCATTGACGTGCTTGTCCTGGTTTGCAGGTTTCCTTCTGGCTCAACGTGGCTACGACGTATGGGCCATGAACACTCGGGAGGTCTACTACCGCTCTCACCACAAGAATCTGAGCCAAGATGATGACCGATACTGGCAATGGAGGCAAGGAATACACCACAAAAATTATTGTTCATATAATTTTTTTATGTTTTAAATTGACCATTCCTGCTCTTCAAAATAGTAATCAAGGATCATATAGTTCCATGTTTAACGATGGCAAGAAAAAATTTTCCTTATTTTCTGTGTTAAATTTTAATAGCCATTTACTTTATACAGACAGCATAAATAAAATAAGCTTTCTCAGCTATCAAGGCCGCCTCATGGAAGCAGGCACATCATTTCTATATTAAACTCATTCGTTTGAATAGTTCAATACAAGAAATACTAATGAAATTGCCATTTGTTTAACGTGTTTTAAATACGTTTTGATGCGGACAATAAAAAATTGGCCGCGTATCTGCGTGCTTCGCTGCAAATGTCGTCGAAAGACGATAGTCTGCTGCCGGCCGTACTACCATGTTTTGCCTTGCCCCAGACAGCGCTTTCTCCTATGTTGAATCGGCCGCATCTGGCTGGCCTTGATAAAATAGAGGAGGGGCTTCGTGAGACATGGACGCCATCTGGCAGTGCTTTCGAGAAACATCACCTTGTGCAGAACCCAGCAGCAACATATCGTCGGCCGAGGGCTTTTTCGTGCATAGCGTCGCTTTTTGAGCGCAGCCATAAGAAACGCTGGGGTCTTCATAATTACGTATTTATGTATTTTCTTATAAAGAAACATACCAGAGACTACTTATGTATTGACGTTGCTCCTCAGACATGCGTAACATTTGCTTTTTGATCGACAATGTTCACAAGTATGAACAAAAAAACACTTGTGCAAGATGGCTGGGCGCTGAGAAAGTGGTTAAACTTTGGCTGAGTAGTTTGAATCGGGTCACGGACAGACAAACAGACGGATAGACAGACAGACCAAAATTTCTGCGAAGAAGTATCCCAAGAAAGACTATCGTCTTTAAAAATGACTTCGCGGTCTATGCATTCGATGTCACATTAAAGCAGGATGTGTGTTAGGTTTTCTGCGCAGAAACGCAAGTAAGTTACCAGTTGAGGCCAAGACTCAACTATACATGTCTAACATCCGATCTATCTTAGATTATGCTTGTGCTGTGTAGGATCCGTGGAAGGCATGTGACGTGTCCAATTTAGAAAGAGTTCAAAACATGGCTGTTCGGTTTGTCTGCTCTGATTTTACCAGAAATTTCAGTGTTTCAAACGCAAAAGAAAAGCTTGGTTGGGAACTTCTAGACAAACGAAGGGAATATCTGAGGTTGAAACTTTTTCACAACGTATTTCATAGCCGAACAGGTCTGGACCCCTCACGATACTTTTGCAAACCGGATTACGTTTCACAGCGACTAGATCATGCCAATAAGCTAAAGGAAATAAGCTGCCGCACTGACGCATTTAAAATGTCATTTTTTTCCCAGGACAATAGGGCAGTGGAATAGGTTGCCTTCTGAAGTAGCAGAAGTTACTTCCCATGAAGTATTTTCAAGTTCACTTCAGGGTCTACGGTAGTGTACTCGCGATGTTATGTAAGGACGAAACGGTACTGTGAAGCCGCTTTGTATTGTGTACTCTCATGTGCCACTACGTAGTTGACAATGAATTGCGTTATTATTGTGGTGTAGCAGTGCGGGTATCTGTATTCTGTGTTGAAATTTTGTATTCTCCCCCCCCCCCCCCCACTGTAATGCCCTTGGGCGCTGTGGGTACTATGATAAATAGATAAATGTCCAGAGAGGAGTAGACCAGAACTCTGATCAGGGGCCCGAGCTTTCTACATGTCTTTTTTGTCTTCTGGCCGTACGTAGATATAAACGCTTGTTTTCTAAAAGATTAGCCGTGCTGAGCTGAATTGAACCTAAATGAAGACGTCAGTTCTGAACGCTGCACGATTTCAAAACTTGTAAACTTATTAATAAGCTATCAAGTCATCTGCTTACATTTTTCTCAGTTAATTTTCTTAATCTTGCGCGTTGTTCACGTACAATCTGTGGTAGACGATAGGTGGCATCATAGACACAAATAATAGAGAGATAATTGTTTCAGAGAAATGTCAGAAAAGAATGAAGTTCATTTTTATGGACGACGTGGTTTTCAATTACGTCTATCTTTCAGCTTCGACGAAATCGGCCGCTACGATATTGCTGCCGTCATCGACCTTGTTCTGAATGTCACCGGCGCAAGCAAAGTGACCCTTCTTGTATATTCTCAAGGCATGACGGGGAGCGTGGTACTGCTTTCCACGAGGCCGGACTACAACGAGAAGGTAGGTTGTTGCAACAACGTCTTTTTAATGCAGTGGTAGTTGAAGCGTAATATTGAATGGCAGAGCTTGCTATCTCCATAGTTTCATAAACGAGAGCGCTCGCTCATTTGCACAATATCCCGGCTATAAGGAAAACGGCAAAGGTACACTTAACAGCAAAAGTTGGCGGGACGTAGGTTGCATAACAAATGCGAATTTCTTCTCTAATAGCGCGTAATGTTTCCAATCTAGCTGGTGACCATATAGGTTGAATGCCAACCACAGTCTGGAATGTTACACCAGATCTGTTGTGCTCCAGGCTTGCCGTGTGTCGCAGATAGATAGTTATCGTCGTCATTAACCGGTACGTGGTCCCTTTCTCATCCTATTCACCTTTGTCGACTCCTCCTCTTCTTCTTGCCTCCCAGAACACCGAGTGCCGATTTGTCCGGCGTGGGATGCAATAACCATGATGGGCCGAGAGAATGAGTACAGAGAGAGGGAAATAACGATACATAGGAAGAAAGAGAAAAGCTAGAAAGAGAGAAATTGATGGCCAGGTGAGATTCGAACCAACGTATCCACAATCCGAAGGCGAGCTAGAACAGTTACTTAAACAAACGTCACGTCCAATATCTATGCAATCTGTGGTGACTAAAAATAACATTATGGCAAGCATCAACTACGTGACTCAGTTATTTCACAGTAAGATGTGTTTAAACCATTATTCGCACACAAATACAAATGAAATAATATATAATTTAAAAATGCTTACAAGCCTAATTCGAGCTTGTACTGTTTGATTTGTAAAATTTCTAAAAATTATTATCTTTCGCTGTTCTTGCAGATTGACCTACTAGTGGCCTACGGTCCAGTGGCGAATATAACAAACATCGGCTCTCCAATTCGTGAGCTGATAGCAATCTCTGATCCGCTGTTTGTAAGTAACGCAACTATTTTGTTTATTCTATTCCTGTGCTTTCTCTATACACGGCTCTTCACTAACTATGAAAAATGGTGGAGTTTATTTAGCTGTAGTATCGTATACCGAGATTACATTAATATGTTTCGCATATCCGAACCTCATTTTCATGAAAGCAGACGAGTGGAATAAATCAAACTGTTCATGTTGATCATAATGAAATAACCAACATCGGCCTTGCGCACTCACGTCACAACCACTGCAATACATGCGCCCGAACGCCTGTTACTCTACTCAAAAAGAGAGAGTCAATGCACAGACGGTTAACATTTCACCTTCATGACGATAAGACTACAGGAGACGTTCCTAGCTACTTAATACAAAACTTACAATTATATTAACAACGACGTTTGTCGTTTTACGTGCCGAAATCACGATGTGGCTATGAGAGACGCCGTAGTGGATCGCTCCGGAACTTCCGACCACGTGCACTTGGGTTTCTTTAACGTGCCCCTAAATCTAAGTACAGGAGCCTCCAGCATTTTCGTCTGTGTCGAAAATGCGGCCGCTGCCGGAATTCGATTCTAAGACCTTCGGGTGAGCACTCAAGCGTAATATTCATTAGACCACCGCTGCGGGTGAAACTTACGTTAAGTAGCTGCGCAACGCTTGAATTTTTAAACTACATGTTTGGGACATGCGCATGTTTTATAACTAAAGATATATTTGCTATTCAAAAATAGTTTATTCTTTGTTTCGTTACGGCAATTTCGTACAGTATTTATGTTTATAAAATCTTGTTCGCGTAAAGACTAAGCGAAACGCGTTATTTTACGCTAATCAAAAGTATACAAAGGCCTCTATTGACATTAAAAAATGACTAAATTTGCTGAACCAATAAGCGCTTCCCACTGGAAACGAAGATAAATGCAAGTATGAATATATTTCAGCGCACGATAGCAATCTTTATCCTAAACCTTAAAGAAAACCAAGCAAGTGAATATCAACTCGCACTGACCAACTTCTTGGAACCGTCAATATCAACTGCAACTAAAATTTTGTTACGTAATTTGCTAATCATGGCGAAGAGGAAAGATGACGCCATTAACAAAAATCAGAATACGCGCAATAATTATGTGATTGTGTGATTAATTTATCGTTAGTTTCGTGACAGTGGGTTGCAGATCTATAGGCCAAAACGAGAAAAAAAAAAGACAACGTGCTGACAGAAAGCTAGATTGATGTGGTCTTCGCGTATCTATGGATTGTTCCTTTTAAGGCAAAGCCCTTTAATGTCTCATACTCGCGTTTGTCTGTCCCTCCGTCCATCCGTCCCTGCCCTGGAACGGCGCCAGCGCGGGCTCTCCCCCATACACCCTCTCAGCAATCACGTGATGGCACAGTGGCGCCTAGCAACAGTTGCGCCACCACAGTTGTGGCCAGTGCGTACTGGGACGTTGTGTGTGAGATCACTTACACTCTCTCATCAATACAAGTGATTGCTCAGAGAGAGTGTAAAATAAAAAAACAGAAAAGAAACAAAATCAACAAAAAAAAAGGAAAAAAAGAGATGGCATAGCCACTCGAATGGACCACAGGCTTTCGCATAACACACTTTGTAATTTACAAAGTGTCCTACAATTTTTTTTCTGAACGCTGAGGTCATACAATTAGACAAAATCGGCTTATATTATGCACCTATTCAGCAATATGGTCAATGCACACAAATAATCAACGGAACGACATATTGTAGTTCGGCCACGTAAAATCCCAGAAATGAGTTCAGTGTTACGAGTTGAGCGTCAGCTCTGCGCCTGGCCAGGCTATTATAATTTGTTGAGTTGCTTCTCGGCCTGCGCTTCAAGGCTGGCGCAATCCATGCCTTTAAATATTGCTGCACCGATCTATTTTCATGAGGTGGTACTAACCTGAGTCAACAACATGATAGGGACGAAAAAACAGAGCGGTGCGTACGAACACCTGCAGGGAGACCTTGAGTACGAGTAGGATTGTACGCGTACACTAGGGCAAAGTTACATGTGGGATCACACGTACGCAGCCTACGCAGTAATGCAGCTCTGTTTACGCTGTATCTGATGTATCAACGTAGAGCAGCTGCTTTACCATGAAACGAATATCATCAACAAGACGTCCTGCGACTTGATCCATTCTGGTAAATTAGTTCGAAGCTCCTTCGTAAAAGAAGCCCACATTCAGCAGTAAATTTCGTCCTTTGAGTTAGTACTTTCAAGGGTGATGCTTACTATTCTTCGTATTCTGTGTATTATCGTGCTTGACGACAGCAAATTTAGTCAGATATATATATATATATATATATATATATATATATATATATATATATATATATATATATATATATATATATATATATATATATATATATGTGACCAAGATATATATACCCTTATGAGCCTAATTGAGGACATTTTATACCACGCATTACATAAGGAATGAGCCAACTACAACAGTTCTTCGTTACATGATGATAGCATTGTTTCTGTAGCAAGCTTGCATTAGCCATGCTCGAACATAGCAGTAAATGAGCGAAGGTTGTCTAATTTATGGACCACACCTAATAACACATGCTTCTGATGCGTCCTGCATGTACATTAGACATGAACGCAGCATTTAAACGGAGGTCTCATTATACTCCATGGGCTAAACGAATAAATTTCCATAATTTATTTTAGCTTGATGCGCATCAGATGCATCCCGGAGTGGACTTTTTATAAAGTGTATGATGACTAGCGAACATGGACAGCATGCAGCAGAATTTGGTGCAGTCGATAACTTACAATACCTGAAGATAAAATATGTACCAACGTGTCAAATGATTTTTAGTAAGTTTGTTCCAAAACTGCAGATATATTGTGTAGTTGGCTCAGAAAAGAGGTGGCAGCGATCACCTGCACAACAACAAAATGTTAAATGAAGGAAATAAGTGCAAATTTAAGGGCTCGTTTTTCTTTGTTAGATACAATATTAATGATAAGTGAGTCTGCTAGTTCTCACTGAAAAATTAAATGCAACTTTAAACCATTGTTTAGTTTTCGCGGTACCTATCCATTAACGTTACGCTGCTGTAAACAATGTTCAGGCGTACAGAGTCGGATGAAGTTGGCGATTCAGCATTGTGGCGTGTTCCTCCCGCGTCATGCATCCTTGTCGGTGTACAGCGCGGTTTTCTCAAATATTTTACAGTCAGAATTACAGTCAGAATCAGAATAAAAAAAATTATTGATAGAAATACAGAAATACTACATGGGCCTAGTTTACATGAGGAGGTCCCAATGTCGAAGACTGTATGTGGACCTCCTGTTAAAGGCAGATTATGACAATCCGCAATGTTTAAAGCATCAGTAGCACTCTTCCCTAGTAGGAATAATACTAAACACCTTTTCAGTAGAACAGTAAAAACAAATACAAATTCAAACTATTATAAACAAAACATGCAAATTGAAACAAAATTATGCTATAAAAAGGAACAGAATAAGTATGTATAATGTGTGATATTAGTTTTGTCCTAAATTGGTGTATGTGTCTTCCATTTCTTATAAAATTTAGATATGTATTCCATAGCAATATGGAGGAAACTTCACCTGTCTGTTTACCATAATTGGTGCGTACTTTAGGCAAAACAACGTTATTGTTATGCGCGAATCTAGTATTACTATGAGCAATCAGGTCATAAGATGAGGAGCACATCGGAGGTAGTTGCTTGGTTATGTATTCTGGCAGAACACTCCGATGTTACATTTGATGAGCTCTGAAATGGTTAGGATGTTGTTTTCATGGAGTAAGAATTTACCGTTAGAAAAGTGTAGACTGTAATGATTCTGATGGATTGGTTCTGTATTAAATGAAGGGACGTCAATAACGTGTTATAGGTGTTATTCCAGCATATTAAGCCGTAATTAATATGAAAGTGAACGAATGAGTAGTGTAGTGTCACTAATGTGGCACGTGTAACGTAGGGACGAGTTCTGATTAAAGGACGGATACCGTATGCTATTTTCTTTTTAACGTGTGAACTATGATCTACGTACTTCAAGTTAGAGTCAAGAGAAATACCAAGAAAATGTAAGCAGGGACAAGGAAAAATGGAGCGCAAGCCAAAAGACAAAGAAGAAAGGGATGCTGAATATTTTTGATGCCTGGAAATTACAAATTTCATCTTGGTTGCATTAATAGTTAATTATTTAGCGCTGCACCAACTTGAGACTTTTTTAGGGTCAGTGTTTAGCTTGTTAACAAGAAGGGAAATGTTTTGGTCAGATGCAAATATGGTTGCGTCATCAGCGTAAAAATAGAATTTGTTGTGGACAGAGAGCTAGATAGACCATCAATATAGATCAAAGATAGGAACGGTGCCGAAATGTATCTTTCAGGGACACTAATGTTAGTACTCTGTTCTCTAGCATAGACTTTAGAAACAGACACAAGTGGAACGCAGTTATGTCAGGAGATTTTCAGTAGTGATAGGGTAGGACCACATACACCAATTGCCACAAGCTTGGTAAGGAGAATGCTACGATATATACAGTCGGAATGATTTTGTTATAATGATGAATACTGATCCTGCAAATATAAAGCATTGTCAATGATTTTTTTAGTTGATCGGTTTGATTATTGAACACCAGATATGTAAAAAAAAATTGCGAAAGCCGAACTGACAAGCCGAACTGAATGTTATATTTATCAAGATAATTTGATGGGCGTATTCCAATTAACTTCTTCAGTACTTTGCCAAAGAAGGGCAAAATGCAAATGGGTCCGGTAGTTATGCACCATTGGGATGTCACCTTTTTTTTAAGAGCTGGCATTACTTTACCGCGTTTAAGCTCATTAGAAAACACCCCTGTCTTGAATACCAAATTTGCAAGAACACACAAAATTTCGGTAATTAGGTGTGAATTTATTTTAATATTAGCACGTAGGAAATCATAAATTCCTGCACCGGTAGATTTGAGGTGTATGACATCGTGTGTTTGTTCTTTTATTGCCTTAAGTAAAGCAGTTTACTGTTTTTTATTAAGGCAATAAAAAGTATACTTCAGTGTAGAATGTTTCCAGAACGTCAATTTTTTATGCTAAACAATCAGTATTATCAAACAGCTGTATGCGCCTTAGCATATCAATTCAATTGCGAATGCCCGTTGGCCTTCAAATGAGCATAATGAAGAAGGTTTATTTTAGGGAATTTCTTAAGGGGGTCTCCACCGACTGTCTATATTAAGTATTAGCAATAACTTTAAGCTATGTGTCATTTATTCTGTTTTCAATTATGCTTTCTGGCATTAAAAATACGTTAAGACTTGAAGCGGCCGTTGTATTTATGCTTTGTTTTCACTGCCCTGTGATGAGAGTATTTTTTTCGCGTGATACAGTGGATGTATTAGTTTTATCACCGATACGTTGGCTTGTATGACGTTAGTAAAGGAAACCATCCGCCATCCGTGATG
>JALIZH010020518.1:0-152034 GCA_030522465.1 Rhipicephalus appendiculatus | reverse complement strand
CATAGCTCAGGTTTATGTGTGGCAATATATGCCGAAATAAAACGGCAAACTGGGCGAGTTGGCAATCGAACCTGCCTTTGCTATGTGGGCAGCGCTCGTGTGTATCCACTTCTTTTAGTCCTCCTTTCTGGCTACACTGCCCACATAGCAATAGTATGGCAATATTGTGGCAATTTATTGTACACGTCTTCTTCATCTGTACATTATCATCATCATAAGGTGTTCGGTTATGCATTGTCATTGTTGTCATGTATCATCATCATCATTGTCGGTTCACCGTACCTGTTCGCTGACGAGTCCTCGGGCTAAATAAATGGCTTGCCAAACAAGACCTCATAATATATGCATTAACCTGTCTGTATTGGCTTTATTTCTTTCATTAACTTTCTTTAAAACCCTTGCTCGGCATCTTGCAGGGCCTTCAAGTGCGCGAAATGTTGGCCCTGAACCTCCTCCAAGTCAAGGGCCTGTCACTCGACAAAGTGATGCCCCTGGTGGAAAAGTACCCAACGCCTTTAAGGTAAGTAGTATTGCCAGTTTCTCGCATCCAATATGACAGGTGGTACGATGGTCATAAATTGTTTGTTTTGAGTCCAGGTATATATCGCAACATTTCAATGCCTATTGGACTCTACTGTTGCAGCATTTAAAGTTTGGAATCAATGCTGCCGCCGAATAACTTCAAAGCAATACTTTTTTTATTGTCTCTTTGAGTCTTGTCTTTAGTTGTCCAACTCTGAGGGTCAGTGTCCAAGGGTACAACTTCATGGCAGGTTTTGCTGTTTTTCTTCTTTTTTTTTTTCCAGGTTGTTTGAAGCATTCGAGAGGGCTGCGTCTGACCCTCGCGGTAGGGTGGCTTTTCTGAAGGACTGTGGGTAAGACTGTTCATTAATACTGTTGCCCAGTATTGTTTACCTCATTGCCAGGGTAACCAGTATGAAGTTTATGTAGCCATATCAAACATGAGGTTCATCTGGGTGGCGAAGGTGATGTCGATTTGCTTGCTTCTTCAACATTATCAGAAACGTGCAGCACCAGTGCAGGCAAAACACTTCGTAGTTTTTATTGATGCATTTTATTTATCTCCCCAAATGTTGACTCCATGCCTTAACTCGTTAGCACTTATTCAGCTGCAGAAGGAAGGAGACCGGCTGTTTGTTGTATGTTACGCATGACAAAACTCAATATGTTCAGTATTTCACCAGGTATAAATCATCATTAAAAAAGAAAGAAAGAAAAATGAAGTGCATGGTTACATGCTAGCTACATGAAAAAGCACCCATAAATACTACTACAGTCAAACCCGTTTATAACGAACCCGAAAGTGCCGCGAAAAGTGGTCGCTATATCAGTAGTTCGTTGTATATGGACTCGCTCTTAAAAAACGTGTACTTAGCGACCAAACCACTTTCTTTTTCTGTGTACTTTAATAAAAAAGTGCTAGCAACCCCTCCGGTGACAAGTTAGGCCTTTTCCCGTGTTAAGCGACGTCCGCTGCGTGCTCGCTTGTGAATTAAACCACCTATGCAGTGAACTGACGCCGTTTCACTAAACCGCGGTGCCGCCACGTAGAGCCCATCATCCCTGGCTAGTTGCGTGCAGCGCGTCGCCTACTCGGCTCACGCCGTTATCGCCAGGCCGCTTTGTTGGCTTCTGTATGCGCGCGCTTGTGTGTTCTTCGTGTATGCTTCACTCCAGACGGTGCACGGGTGCGGTGAGTAGCCTGTTCGTTCAACACGACGAAGACGAGCATATTGCAAGCAACGCGCAAGTGGACTCGGATGACGCGGCGGCAGTGAACTCGCGAACGGCAGCATCGCGCGCTTGTGCTGCGGTTACTCTGCACGGTTTATGCCACACGTGCAGCGGAGCAGATAGCTGCAGATGACTATGATAAGGTTGTCGCCGATTAGTCATAATGGCACATTCATCGCCAGCCGCCACCTCACCTTTGCTCTTTTATCCTTGAATGCATCGTTGCAATCACGCGGAAGTCGTAATCATTGATAGGCCGGTCTCTGCCGTTACCGAAAAGACAGAACGCCTTTTGCGGCACGTTGTGGTTTCGGCGAGCTGGCGGTAGTTGTGAACTTTTAAGCGACGAAAAGTTATCGCGTGTTGCATTTGTAGCTTCTAGCGCTCCAAGGCATTGTTTGGTTCATCGTAGGCAGTCGTAGATGCAGAGAACGGCGTCAGAAAATGTTGCCGTGCGACAGCTAACCGCAAGGCTTCATGCCGTCTCCTAATTTTTTAATTTTTTCCCCTCACTGCCGTTCTGCCAGTGAAGAAACGCCTGGAAAGGGGAGTGACCTCGCTCGCAGCGTCCGAAATCTGCGTGCGGTGCTCGCCGCGGTCTATGACATCGTCGTCACGAGTGAACAGCAGCGGGGCACGTGAGCGCGCGCCTGTCTCGGGCTTTAGAATGCCTGTCCTAACTTTTTTCGCTTTGTATGCACCATATTTTTACCGCGACCGTGTCCGAAGTGTTCATTGTAAAAGTAGGAGGCCTTGAAAAATGTTCGCTATATGTGGACACAGTTTCAATGGGTAGCATAGGAAAATCGTAAGTGCACCGGAATATGGTCGTTATAACCAATAAATCGTTATATCTGGGATCGTTATAAGTGGGTTCGACTGTATACGCTTTATCATGTCCTTTAATCAAGACGACTCGAGCGCTTGTGTCGTCTTGCTTACTCCGTCCATGTCTAAGTTTGTGTTATCCCGCATTAACAATAGTTGTTCAGTATAACAAAGCCGAAAACACAAGATCACGTGACCAGTTAAAGGCAGCAGAAGGCTGTGTGAATTTTACGATAGTAGTTCGTTTTTGTCGCATGTTGTTGTCTGGCTTGTTGTCAATTCAACCAACAAGTCATTAACAAATCAACCCTTTTCTACACAGGATCACTGGCAAAGCCTTGCATGACAAGTTGTGGACGCTGTACGGAAGCGCCGAACCATTGCAATGAAGGAAGGGATTGGGCATCATGATGAATTGCTGAAAAAAAAAAGAAGAAATTCATTAAAGAGAAGATTATATATTTATGTATCACAAGAGTGTCAACATCTCCTTACTGTCGCTCCTTCCATCATCAGCAGAAACACATCAAACTGACGACAGAGCAGAATTCTCGTCTCAATTCTGGCCTCTGCATTTTGTTCTTTGCAGGAGAAATGCCCAAAATAAATGTTGTCTGTTTGCTGAAGTTTGATTGGCCTTTGTATGTGTGTGTTCATGTGTGCATGTATGAACCAACTCATTATTCACCTTAAATTATGAAGTGCGGTACTCATGGATTGAAATGCGTAAATTTAGGGCTAAGTAATGCACATATTTTCATTTTCAGCGTCTACAGTTTGTATCATCATCATCATCAGTCTGACAATGCCCACTGCAGGGCAAAAGCATCTCTCCCATGTTCTGCCAGTCAACCCGGTCCTGTGCTTGCTGCTGCCACGTTGTACCCGCAAACTTCTTAAAGGGACCCTGAAACGGTTATTTGAAGCTTTGTCAGCGTTTAGGCTAGAGCATCATCGACCCATTGGCACCACAAATTTCGCTGCACGCCGTGTACCAAGGCGGCTACGGCCAATTATATCATACCCTCCTTCTCACCCCTGCCTTGCCTCCTCAACTCATGAGACACGCTGGCATCACTGGCGATCGCAGAGCTCACGTGAGCACACTCAACGATTTGAGCTTCGCACAGTGATGACCTCCGAGATTGCACGCCGACAGGTTGCGTGCAATCTCGGAGGCCATAGCCCAGTGCGCCCGGCAGCACGCACGCCGTCTGGCAACAGAGACATTGCGGAGTGGTTTATATCTGCTCCGACAGGTGCCGCCACCCTACCAGCCAATTTTTCGTGCGCGCACACCACAGCCAATCAGATCGTGCGCAGAATGCGTGTCATACTCGGGAGGGGCGGTTGAAAACGCGTTGGGCTGAGCCGCAGTGATCTGCAGCGATTCGCAGCTTTATAGCGTTGTAATCAATTACACAGTGTACGCAGAGAGCTTAAATTAGTCTGTAAATGAGCCTTAGGACTTGGTCTACTGGCTCAATGTGTTTGTACAAAATCGTCAAAACCGTTTCAGGGTCCCTTTAATCTCATCGGCCCATCTAACTTTCTGTCTCCTCCTTGCACGTTTGCCTTCTCTTGGAATCCAGTCAGTTACCCTTAATGACTAGCGGTTATCCTGCCTGCGCGCTATGTGCCTGGCCCATGTCCATTTCTTCTTCTTGATTTCAACTATGATATCCTTAACACCCGTTTGTTTCCTGATCCACTTTGCTCTCTTCCTGTTTTGTAAGGTTACACCTATCATTCTCCTTTCCACTGCTCGCTGCATCATCCTCAATTTAAGTTGAACCCTCTTTGTAAGCCTCCAGGATTCTGCACCATAGGTAAGTACCGGTAAAATGCAGCTGTTTTATACCTTCCTCTTGAGAGATAGCGGTAAACTACCATTCATGATTTGAGAATGCTTGCCGAATTCGCTCCACCCCGTCCTTATTCTTCTTGTTATTTCACTCTCAGTTTGTATCACATCGATGTAATTTTGACTTGAACACTTATATCAGGGCCAACATTACCTCCAGCGGCCAGATTTAAAGCGACATGACGTGGTTACCACAGGGAATTGCTCACAGTTGTTATACTTCTAAGAAAACCATGCTGCTTTTCAATCCATCAGTAGTGTACATAACCGTAAGCAGATATAGCACTCAATTTTTTTCTGTGGCATGTACACTTCTAACGATAACATACACTGATGTAAGTTTTAAGCATTCTGTGCATGTTAATTTAACTACAAAATCGGATTCCAAGCAACTGTTCTCAGTGCATCCACTGTTATAGAAAACAAGACGAATTATGATCCATCACGCCGATCATTGTATAGCTACAACAGCGCGCAAAAAGGCGTTGTTGTCGAGCCTGACGTGACGTTATTAGACAATTGGTCACGAGTACACGGCACTGTTTTGCCACTGTAATAAAGGTCGGGTTCTTCATGGAAGGCCGTGTTTTGTACATTGTAGTTGGTCGGCGCCCCTAGTGAAAACAAAAAAGAGCTTTGGAATGATGGATTGCATGCGCAAAAATTTCGCGTCAGTTTTTATCTGGGTTCTTGAGTTACAAATGAAAACGTCAACTTGAAACAAACAGTGAGCGCAACAATACAACGGATCATACTCGCTTGAACGAATTCCCCGACATAGCGAACACACAATTTGCGCGCGCTTTCTGAAACCGAAACAAACTACTTAAAATAGTATACTGGTTTTCTGTGCGATATGAGAGGCTGATTTATCTCAAACAATTTACAGATGCTCACCTGAGCGGTAATACGGGCTTATTGAGGCCGTCAGAGTTACACAACAAGCTTTAGTTATTTCTTAAACAAGTTAGTACCGTTGTCTAACTATTGGCGGCGGTGCGATCGCTTCGGCCAGCAGCTCCACGCAGCATTTCGGTGGATGCCGTGTCCAGCTGTTTACAGGGACCGTGAGGAGTCGTTTATTTCGGAAGCCGGGCTCAGGGCCTCAACACCGGCACCATGGTTTTAGCCGACTTGGGCCGCAAGATCACCAACGCCTTGCGGTCGCTCAGCAATGCGACCATCATCAACAAAGAGGTGGGTGACTCTAACCCAAGTCAACGATGTCTTCCCCGCTTCAAGGCCTACTGCAACTCCGTGTGCCGGCCCCGTGTAAAGCAAAGAAACGTGTTTATGTCGATCCCTCACGGAATGCGTATTCCGTTAAGTGCGGTGTTTTTTTCCCTGAGAACACTACCTGTGTAATCCGGTGACGTTTTGCGGTAAGCTGGTAGAGTTGGCCGACATCCCAACCGATGTCTGTAGTTCACAGCGCCGAGTTATCTTTCGCGTGCATCGCGCGCATGACAGCTGGTGCTTTCAAAAGAGCCGAGGAATTCCTCGCCCGTTTAGACGAGAAAATGCAGGCACGGCACAAGTTGCAGCGTCAGTTTTTTTTCAAACAACTGTTGCTAACTGAAACGTAACCACACCGAGGCCTTGGCCACAGTACGTTTGAAACACAGCGCTGATCGCACGTGATAAGAGGTAATTAACGGCGTGATAATTCATCAGCGGACGTTTTCGAAAAGTGAATGCGCAAGTATTTCCCGTGCGCTCGTTGAAGAGATTCGCTTTTCGCCGTGCGGGAGCCTAGAAATAAAATGTCGGTCAAGTTTGCTCATTTGCATTGGACGCGTAGCGTGTTCGTGCTCTTCGTGGCTCTGCTATCGTTGCAACATGCGATGTTTTTTGCATTACAGGTTCTAGATTCTATGCTAAAGGAGATATGCACGGCACTTCTAGAAGCTGACATCAACATCAAGCTCGTGAAGCAGCTCAGAGAAAATGTCAGGTGAGCTCGAAAGTGAAACGCATGCCTTCGACATTTCTCAAGCTGCATGGCGTATTCGTTTTGTATGAAATTTTTTACGTGCGTTCTAGTGAACACTTAAAGATGGTGTCGACATTATGCGGATATTGCGATGTACTTTGACATATTATTCGTATAATCTCATTGGTGGCCTTATTATTCTTGTTGTTGTTCTATTGCGAAACCTGTTGCTATGTGTATGAACGCGTTTAACTTGACTTGTAAAAGGATTTGCTCATTTCACATCGCGCCAGTAGAAATGTCAAAATGCAAAACATTCCTACTTTATTAATTAGAAACAAACCAATCACAACTTGACATTGCCAAAAGCTGAAGCGCGATTACCAACATGTGTTGCGCTAAAGTTTCAACCTCCTTTGAACGTATATGAGTTTTACCGGGTGTATTTGTTGCTGTGAAATTCATTTCGTTTGCCTGTGAAAACGCTAGAAACGCGCAAATGTGAGCCTCCTGATTCATGTTGTGAAATCTAAACTTTGGGCTGGTGCTCACATGCATCGATTCATTTCCGCGCATGCCATTTTCGTATGTTTAGTAAAATGTCACTGTACTGTGCCACGCAAAGCGAAGCATTATTTTTTTTTTATGTGAATGTATGTAACGGTACACAGTAAAGTGGAGCATGCATGTGTAGATCATGTGTGAATTTTTTCCCTGTGGAATGCACACAATTTCTTGAGGGGATTTGCAGGAGATGCCCTGTAGTGGTTACGGCATCATTCTATGCAATTTTTTCGTGCATGGACACAACTTCACCGTACACAGACATCTAGAGTGCTGGCACAGTGAATGGCACACGGCACACAAATGTTCCCTTTAGCATTTAACCAAACTGTACTTAGTTTTGCTGTCTGTTACACTTATTGCAGTGTAATGTTTTCATTTAGATGTTTTCTCGCATTGCAAGTAGAAAAGTTTAATTACGAATTTCAAAGTAAAATTTAATATCATTTACCCCCTATTCGAATGCAATAACTTTGATGTTACAAACTTGGTGAGGTTCAATTAAGGAAACAATTAATACTTCATGTAGATTGAGACAATGCATCCACAACCAGCGTTAAGGGGAACCCTGTTTGTCTGCGAGGTAATACGAAGAGAAAAACAAGCTACTCTTGCATTTGAGCTGCAGTGCTTAGTTCTCTGGAATCACAGCAATTATAATAGACGTGTGCATTGACAACAACTTTCAGAATGGCCTTGCACTGCAGAAATTTCATGATTACTATTTCTCTGTATATCGTACTTGCTCTAATTGCCTAACATAGTTGGCGAGAAGCAAGAATTTGATAGAAGTTTCAATGATCAAGTGCTTTCTTGACTTGATTAATGGAAAACCTGCGCTGAAAATTTTGAAGTCCATGGGAAGTACTGGTATAACATCTCTGAACCAAATTTTTCAATTTTTTGTTAGAAGTGCTTAGCATCTTCTAAACTACAGGAAACACTGGTACATATTGGAGCATCAAAAGCACTTTGCTACAAAATGATTGCTCCTAGAAAGCAACTTTTGTTATTGGTGCCCACATGGCAGATGCATTGTGATTTCACCAAGCACTGTCAAGGCAAATGTGTGTGTTGTTAGTTTTTATTTGCATTGTCATCATGCCTAGCATTATCATTCTCCAAATTGCATAGCTGTGTGAGAAAAATTAACTTATTCTCATTATGTTGTAATGACGATTGTAACACCAGGCCGGTGAACTTAGATAAAACTTCTCAGCTTCTATACAGAACAATGCTTCTCAGCCTCTATACTTCAGCTAATTGTCAGCCTTCTGGCCACAAAAAGCTCATAGTGGAGTTGCTAAAACTAATTTCTGTGCGCGTGTGTGTGTGTGCGCGCACGTGCATGAATACGTGTGTGTGTTATAAGCACTCCTTGATTTTCGGAGTACTGCTCTGAATCATTCTGAACTGACTGCTTTGACAACAAACAATTACAGATCGGCAACCTATATTCTCATCACATTTGGAGGTTATCACAGCGATGTTGGTTGCCTGTTGGTGGGATTTCAACACTCTCAGGCCTTCCCTTTCCTCACACCTTCTATATTTTCACACGTTTTCTTTCCTTTCCCGCTATTCTTTCCATATTTCCTTCCCTATACGGCTGTCACACTAAGCACTTTCAGTCATGATTGGCTAATCTGCACAAGCTGCCAAAGGGAGCCAATCACGGTTGGAAAATTCGGTCCAGGGCAAACTAGATGGCGATCCAAAATAGATCCAAGATGGCTGTGTGACTCTGGCATTCCCGTTCCATCTAGTGCAGGGTAGCGAACCAGAGGCTTTCACTTTCGGCTAACCTCCCTGCCTTTCCTCCCATCACGTGTCTTGGCGTCTTGTCGTTTGCTTTTTTCCTGCTTTCACGTTTGCTAAAGAAACGGAGGTGACTGCAGGTAATTATAGAAAGTTGCAAGCCGATGTTTCCCCATCCCATGCAGATCTGTCATCGACATCGATGAGATGGCAGCCGGGCTGAACAAGCGGCGGATGATCCAGTCCGCCGTGTTCAAGGAGCTGATCAGGGTATGTTCCCACGTCCCGTTTGTTCATTGTTCCATGCATGGAGAGGGAGCTGCGTGTTGGGAACTCTTTTCGATGGAGCTGTTGTAGCATAAATATAACATACGGAACACAGGATAAGATGCTGTGGTTCATTTTATGTTCTTCGTGTTCATTTCATTTGTGTTGTAGCAGTTTCATCAGGCTCAAATAAACAGTTTGTTCACTTGGCCAGGGCTGTTGGGAGAGTGCGAAATGACCATTGTTTAAAAAAAAAAGTCTAGCTCTCCAAACCAACGTAGTGTACTCCGCTACGTAACTTCTCCAGTGTTACGCCTACTGTAACTACTAGTATAAAATTTATAACATTCTTCCTCAAATTTCAGTTATAATTGTGAATATGTGACGACTTTTAATGTTTCAATGTTGCTAAGAAAAAATATCCACGGTTGCAAACATTTAATGTTCATTTCGGAGACTGAATCGAAAAACAGGACAGTATTTAATTCTTTGTCTAAGTTTGAAATGTTTGCACTCTCTTCGAGAGAAAAATGATAAACAGTGTTGTTCTCAGCGGTTAGGGTGTGCATGCATGCTGCCTTTCGTTACTGTTGTAATGTGAGGGTCTTTTCTTGGGCATTGTTTGAGGGTTGCCTTTCTATCGTTGACAGTTGGTGGACCCCGGTGTCAAGGCATGGCAGCCAACGAAAGGCAAGAACAATGTCATCATGTTCGTCGGCCTTCAAGGCAGCGGCAAGACCACAACATGTACAAAGGTTTGTGCTTGCGACCTTGTCGGTTAACTAACACGCGCTGTAAGATGTTTGATTCACAGACAAGCAGTCCACACGTGCAAGCTGAGCAGACAGAGACCGTGCTTAGAGGGATACTGGGCAAAATTTTTGTCGCCGAGATTTTCAGCCAGAGTGAAAGATTGGGTGCTGAAATCGGTAGACACAAGCTTCATTTCACCCAGAAGCTAGCGGAAAATAACGAATTTAATGCATTTTTCACAAACAGCCGCATCTAGCAGCCGCGCCGTGAACCAGAGGAGGTTAGTGCACCAGGAACGGGTATGGCAACAGTGCCAGCCATCGCCCACATCTTTGAAACTGCTCAGCCCCCACTACAGTTCCTAGAACCACTATGAACAGCACCGGCAGCAAACGATGGGGCACGTCTCAGTGCCTTTGTGGAAGGGGGGAGAGTGGGATGTAAAGGAGAGGTTGAGAAAGGGAAGTAGCAGGACAGGAAAACGTGCACCCTGCATCCGCCGCGTCACTGCTCACGCTGGCGTGCAGCCGCTGCGCGCTGACAATCCTCCAAACATACCGGCAACTGTTCAAAAATATGTAAAGTTAACTCTGCTTATCAAATAGTCGTGTCTTCCAAGTAGAATTTCAATGTTGTCATTTTTATTTGATTTTTGTTTAGTACTGCAGCAGACAACACATGTGAACATGGCTAACACTCGCTGTGTTGATTTGTAGCAAAATACCTAATGAATTCGGTACATGTAAATGCAGCACAGGTCACTTAATGAAGGACTGATGCAACAAACCTTTTGTGACCTACTTTATCATCCATTTTTTTAGGTAACTGTCAACTCCGTTATTATGATACGAAGCTCTGTTATAACGGTATGTTTGTGAAGTACCATAATAATTACTGTAGCATTCACATGACGCATTCAAAATGTGGGCCAAGTGCAACATGGTGCCTAAAAGGCACAATGCCAGAAACACTTTCAAAATTGTGACCTTGCGATGACATGTGGGGCATTGGTGTGTAATTTAAATCAATGGGAGCTTGGTTTCAAATTTCACTTCTAGCGATTAACTTCTTATTAACAAATTAACGAAGAAAAAAAAAGGAGAGTTTCGAAGTATCGCTTTGTTAGTGAACACATTTTTTAGTATTTCTCATTAACAGTCGCTGTAAGTGAAGCTAATTTCTTGCTTCACGCTTGTGCATTTCTGGTGGCGCAGACACGCTTTTTAAATTTCTAACACTGGAACAAGTCCAGTGACAGGGCCGTCGTGTCTTCAGTGGTCTAAAAATATTTCCTCCATTGTTCTCGTGGCTAGAAGTAAGCCGAAACACTCGCAATACGTATCTCCCGTCCGCAGCTGGCGTACCACTACCTGAAGAAAGGCTGGAAAACGTGCCTGGTGTGTGCCGACACCTTCCGAGCCGGTGCCTTCGACCAGTTGAAGCAGAACGCGACCAAGGCGAGAATACCCATTCTACGGAAGGTGAGTGACCGCCCGCTTATTATGCGAAACATAGCACATTTACATTATTGTATGGAGGTCTTCATTACTGGCCGCTGTGGTGTAGTGGTAATGGTGCTTGAACATTATTCGAAGGTCGCGGAATCGAATACCAGCCGCAGCGGCCACATTTCGATGGAAGCGATATGCTAAAGGCCTGTGTGCTTAGATTTAGGCGCATTTAGAAGCCCAGATCGTCAAAATTTCTGGAGCCGTCAACTTGGGCATCCTTCAATCATATCGTGGCTTTGGGATGTAAAGACCCGACAGTTATCATTGAGCCCTTCCTTCCACAAAAGGGCTTACAGAGTATGAAGTCAAAAGTGGCAGTGAAGAGCTGTCATCATCCCTGTTGGTTTTTCTGTAATCTAATTCAACCCATGAAATCAAGGCTTGACGGACACCCGTCTGGTCGGGAACAATCATTGAATAAAGCAATGGAGACGGGCCGGCTTGTTTGATCTCTGCTTCAGCAGCACTCGTTGCCCCCGCTCACTCGCTTTTACCCATGGGTAGAACTTACGATGCGCGGGGGGATGTTATCAATTTGAAATTTATATGGAACATGACAGCAAGAACTCATCGAGATTGTCCATTTAATTGCTGTCGCAATAACAACGCAATTTTTTACTGCTAAATAAATGTTTTGGGTGAGCTCTGCTTTGAGTTCCCCTTTTGTTTAATTTGTGCCTTTCTTTTTCGAATTTTTGTGCTGAGACTGCATGTAACAAAAACATGTTTATAACAAATTTTTGCGGGAATTGGTCAGTTTCGTCATATCCAGGCTTAACTGTAGGTTCGTGTTCCACTTTGTGCTTTTGTTACTCTATAATTAGATTTCGCAGTTAGTACTTGTTATTGTTAAACACCGTAGTTCAACTTGTGTTGCGAAACAGCAGCACCATCTGTCAGTTTCATTTAACACCATGTTTTAGACGCTACGATGGTGGACGAAGGCAGTGTTCTGTAGCTTTGGAATTACTTTTTGTTTGCAACACCCGGACACAGCTCAATTCCAGTTTATTGCTGACAGAGCTTGTAAATTATGCATCAAAACATTGAACAAAACCCATTTCAAAATAGTAGCTGTGTGATAAAATTGAGCATAGACAGAATGGTGGTCTTGCAAACAGTGTGTTCTGTACTTGGTGTTTATTGAATACTCGGTGTGTATTGTACACGTGTATGTACATTGAAATGTCTGTAGTACGAAAACAGATATATTGAACTGTCAGACATGATGAGGTGTGTAAAAAGGTAGTCTCATTACCATTACGGTGTAACGGGCCTGTGTTGTTAAGGAACGCTGGACACAACAGAGCTTTCTTTGTGTCATACGCAACTTTGATTTGATAAGGTCAGACTGTGCTGTGCTCATTCATGAAGCATAGCTGCCGACTATGAAAACAAACAAAAATAAATGTTCGTGCCTTCCATGCTCTGCGTGTCATGCTTTTTCACGAAACGAAAGCTTTCGCCCATGTATATCGGCTTGTGTCTTCACTTTGTGTCCATCTTTTTAGTGCCACACCTATTGCCCTCTCGCGAAAACCTGCGATGCAAGTTTCTGTTCCGCGCTTGCAGTTACACAGAGGTCGATCCGGTGGTGATAGCCCAGGAGGGTGTCGAGAAGTTCAAGAACGAGGGCTTCGAGATCATCGTCGTCGACACGAGCGGCAGGCACAAGCAGGAGGACTCGCTCTTCGAGGAGATGTTGCAAGTGTCCAACGTCACCGTGAGTGCTTTCGCTAGTCTGCTGCGGTAGTGTAGTGGTTACAATGCTCGGCTGCTGACCCAAAGGTCGCAGGTTTGATCCCGGCCGTGGTGGTCGCATTTCTATGAAGGCGAAATGGTAGAGGCCCGTGTACTGTGCGATGTCAGTGCACGTTAAAGAACACCAGATGGTCTAAATTTCCAGAGCCCTCCACTACGGTGTTTCTCATAATCATATCGTGGTTTTGGGACGTTAAACACCAGCTATTATTAGTTCTTTTCGCTGTCCGTCATTTCGGCGTGTTTCGTCTTGTGCTGAGTGTTTACATTGTAGCAATGATAATCCAGTGAGAAACGCTCGTTGCGTAAGAGTATAAGAATGTGTGTGTGGCAGGTATGACACATTTTCGTGCATCAACGCTTGCATCTTCTTCTGTCTCTACATCTCCAGTTTCATCCTTTGTTTTTTTATGTTTGCTGCCATGCTTATCTGTCGTGAACCCAAATAGCCTACCAGTATGTGTGAAACATTTTAACGCGAAAGCGCGTTAATGAGCGCAAGTCTCAAAAAAATTCTGGTGTTGTTGGCATTGCCAGCATTGTCAATAAAGCGGAGAAATCATGATAGGATGCAAACAATAAAAATTAGGCTTGTGCTAATAGTGAGTTTCAGGTTCAAAGTGAATTCGAATCGAAATAGTGATTTGGTTCAAATAATTTCGAATTGAATATGAGTAGTATATATAACATATAATAAAGAAAAATGAGCATATGTGTCATGACCTAACTAACCTGCGCAATATCTTTTAAAATTGAAACAAAACATGTGCAAATGTCATTCTTTTTGGATTCAAGGGGTATTGGAAGCAGCTTTGAATAGTAGCAGGATTTGACTTTCGGTAGAATGCAAGTGATAACCTGTAAAATATGTTACGTTTAGAATTTACTATACTTAAAGCATATAAGCCGATATTAAAAGCTTTTAAAATTAAAAAAAGGAGGAATCATTGTGACGGTAATATGTTCATTTAACCTTGAAATGGGGCTTCTCAGCCGTGCGGATTTTTCCTGGAAAGGCGTATTCACGGTATAGCATCCCCTCCACTGCAGTGAAACTATTTTGCGGGGGTACATGCGGACTAAAGTACACCTATTCGTTCATTTCAAATACTTCGAAATTTCCAACAATTTAAACTCGAATCGAAGTTAATTCGAATACGTTAATATGCGTTGGAATATTCGAAGTGCCCGAATATTCGCACAAGCCTAGCGTTCAGCATTAAACAAGAGAGTAACAAGCGGTCACCCATTGGGAGATTTGAAACCAGACAACCATCGGTTTGCGGGCGCAAGAAGTGAGAACCGCCTGCAGAATGAAGCCAAAACTAGCCACTGCACATTCTGGCAGCACGTGTCAAGCAAGAGATATCTCTTGCGCTTTTTAAACATACCAAGCAATGACGAACATTTACATCATTGATGATTTTGAAGGTGTTCACAAGGATGTATGTACATGTACGTCATTAATGTGAAAGGGTTAAGGGCAAAGCTTAAACATCCTCCCACTGATTTTTTTCTTAGGTTCTGGTTTATGACTTTGCTTGTAAGTTTGTCTAAGCAAGCGCTCACACCTGTGCATGCCATGTTCATCTTCTGCTCATCATTTAATTAATGTTCCTTCTTGTGTTCCTTCAGAAACCGGACAACATCATCTTCGTGATGGATGCATCAATTGGTCAAGCCTGTGAAGCGCAGGTGAGCTCTCGATTGAGTTACATTTCTCTTGGTTGCTCGACTAAGTTTATTTCTACTTACAGTGGGACGGCAGTTGAAAGCTAACTAAAACTGTATTTTAGGCCTCATATGAAGCCTAGTTTCGAATGGTGTTAGACAGAGGAACTGTTGTGGGAAGGATGCATATTGGCGCGTTTTGCATCCAGCAGTAAGTAACATAAATATGCACGTGCTAATGTTTACTCTGGGGAGGAACCACACTCTTCCTGGTCATGTCATGAGGCACAAGTGACCGCATGTTTTGCTTTGTTAATTTTGCTGCATTGCATCGTTACAGGCCCGTGCCTTCAAAGAGAAAGTGGACGTCGGTGCCGCCTCATCGTCCACGAAGCTCGATGGCCACGCGAAAGGTGGAGGTGCTCTCAGCGCGTGAGTCATCGTCGACAATACTCCTTGCTAGTTCTCTGGGAGGCAAAAAATAGACTGTGGGTTTGCAAGCTGGTACTAGGATGTGAGTGGAATCTAGTTGGCACAATTTGGTATAACACGTTTTACGTGATGATGCCTTTTTTCTTTTTGTGTCCAACGTCCCATGGAAGCAGCATGCCTCCGCATTAGTAATGTGATCGCATTTTCACCCAAAATTGGGTAATATGAATGCAGGACTGGAGCCTTGTTTGTGTTTCCAGCTTTATATTCTAGTCTACCTATCTAAATGTTGGCGACCTCCAATCTTCGGGGCTTTATTGAAAATGCTCAGCTAGCTAAGTGAGCGAAGGGCGGCTTCCCTCTTTAAATTCCAAACATTCTTTTTTTTTTTCTTTTTACGGACATTGAAAAGAAGAATGTTCAGTGCAAAATTGATTAGCTACTGCAACATTGTTGAACGAAAAATACTTCGATGGTTCATGGGGCGTCAGCGATGCTGCTGCGCACAATCTGATGCAGAGCATAATCAATTAGTACTGCACAAAATTTTACTACAATAAATTTTGTCACAAAGTGAGCCTGTTTTCATCTTTTTTTTTTTTTTTTTTAATAATGCGTAATTTCAGCCACTATTACATGAATACATTGTGAATAAACTTATGAACATTTCTTTTTGTCTGCGGCTCTGAAAGCAATACATATTGCTGCCAAACAACTTGCAGTTTCTTAACTGAGAGTAAACAAATTAAGTAATCATTGTCAGCAGCCTTTTTCCACAGAACTTGCACACTTTTGGGGCATTAGTCATTCTTTTTTTTTCTTTTTTTTTTTCTTTTTTTCTTGATGTCGGCAAGGCCTGTAGTAGTTAGCATGTGTAACTTGCTGATGCCCATAATGTGTTTGCACTTGCCGTGCGCTAAAACTGTGCTTCACTTGTCGCATCTCTCCAGGGTGGCAGCCACGCATAGTCCAATCATCTTCATAGGTACCGGGGAACACATAGACGACTTTGAGCCCTTCAAGGTCAAGCCATTCATCAGCAAACTCTTAGGTGAGCTGCAAACTGGAAATGTTCTCACGGTCGAGATAGTTGTCAGCTGAGCCATTCAGTGCAACATATTGTAAGAGGTTGTGTGGTTTCACGGCAGGAGGAAAGACTGGAAAGGACGGCATGACGTCACATATGTGACGCTTTTCCGTCACGTTTTTCTTCACTCCTACCATCAAACCATTAAAAAAAAAAAAAAAAAAAAAAAAAAAAAAAAAAAAAAAAAAAAAAAGGCATGACAACATATTCTGACTTGTGACACTCTCCTTTCGTGCCTGTCATGTCTTTCTTCACTAGTACCGTAAAAGAAAGACGTGACATCGTAACATGGCGTGACATATGGGACGCTGTGTTGTCACACCCGTCACGTCCTTCTTCACTCCTGCCGTCAGACTGTTCATACCTGTGCAGTTTGTTCTTATGTTCTCGCTTTCGTCTGGTTAACAAAACATGGCATATTGCTAATCGTGCGCGATATTCTTTAGCGTTTCAGTGCCAAAAAGACGTTGGGCTATTCTGTTCAGCATAGTTCAAGGGAAACGGCACTGCTGCTTAAGACTGGGAAGAAAACCATAGAAAACGTTACGAACAAGTATTGAATTTTCAAACTGGAAAGCTTCTATTATGCACCACAAATATGTATGCGCGTTGCAGAAAGAAATTAATATTTTTGAAGGAAAAACGAAACATTGAAGTATGACTCGCTACTGTCGTTACAAGTGCTCGTTTGAAAATGACAGTTCTTTCTGTGATAAATCGACAAATAACTTACTGGACACGTGGTTGCCCGTTCTACGACTTCTCGACGTTTTTAGCATTAGACGCGTCGGTAATGGTTTTTACAATATGTGGGTTACGGAGTGCAGGGTTATTAAATAGCACACTGTTAGGGCTTATCAAGTGTTGAATAATGTGCCAGCAAGAAACAAATTTTAAGAGAGAGGCAGTGCACTTATGGCATAGGCAAAGCATTGGGCGGCAGAGGTTGAAGACATTTCCACGTTTCTCATCTCTGTCACCTGACACACAGGCATGGGCGACATTGAGGGCCTCATCGACAAGGTCAACGAGCTGAAGCTCGACGACAACGAGGAGCTCATCGAGAAGCTCAAGCACGGCGAGTTCACGCTCCGCGACATGTACGAGCAGTTCCAGAACATCATGAAGATGGGACCCTTCAGCCAGATCATGGTGAGCACTTCGCTCGCACTTCTTGAAGGGATAACGCGAAAATTTGCAGCTTTTTAGTGCCAAATGTAAGGCCAAGGCCACAAGAGCCTAGGAAATGTACTGGTAAGCGTGGTTGCACCCTGAAAAAGTAACTACAGTTAAACCTGGACATAACGAACCTCCATATAACGAATTCCTCGATATAACGAAGTTTTTCTATTCCCCGCCATTACTCTATAGAAACACATGTATTTGCGACCTCTATGTAACGAAGTGGCAGCGGGAAACACCCTTGATATAACGAATTTTCGCCACCGACAACCTAAAACTTTTGCCCCGGATTTTGCCATTTTGGCTCGAGCATGCATCTTCCGCAGTTGCCTCGCCGTCATGCATCGGCGGCGTCATGCACGGCGCGCTCGGAGCCCCGGTGACTGCGAGGCGCGTAGGCGGGCCGGCGCCCCTGAGCCGGCGTTGCCACTGTTCTTGCCGCCGCGGGTGAATGCGCACATGCCCTCCCCCTCCCTTCAAACCAAAAAAAAAGGAAAAAGAAAACGACTAGCGTTGGCAGCGCCACTCTTCGATTGCTGCAGAAGTCTGAACTGCACTTCGTTAGTGTGACACATAAAAAAAAAAAAATAAAAAATCTTGCTCCGTGTCGGTACGCTTGAAGTTCGCGTCGCATATGTGAGGCCACAGAGCATATGGAGAACGCTTTTCCGAATTGTATTCCGCGGTATACATGTCGTTCGCTCTTCGTTTTCGACGCCGTGCACGCGTGCATGGTTTCACTGCGCGGTGCGCGCATGGAGTGGCCCCCCGACGACGTTCAGCTTCGCGCTTTTTTTTTTTTTTTTTTTTTTTTTTTTTTTTTTTTTTTTTTTTTTTAAAGCGGACAACCGTGTCGTCACTACCGAGATGTCAGATTAGGCGCTGGTGTAAACTGTCCGAGACCGCGGTGACGACAGATCTTCGGAAGTCGACTCGTCGCCGCGCTTTGCAGTCATGCGCCGCGCCGCGAGTTCGCTACATGCTCACGGCGCGGCGCAGGACTGCGAAGCGCGCGACGAGTCGACTTGCGAACGTAATCAGCACTCGTGATTAGGTTCGGAGGTCGACTTGCATTCAACACGACGGCGCGTTGAATGCAATGCAATGAATGCGAAAGCAACAAATTGTAATGTTATACGAAGTAAGGCTGGCTACCTACTCTTTTGGATCCGATATCGCGTAACCCTACAAAACGCTGGTGTAAGAAAATACGATTGCTCCAGGCAGAAGTGCTCTTTTTACAGTCTCTTCGCGTTGAGAGCGCAGCACGTGGAAAGGTATACGAACCGAGCGTTGATGCTCGCCGAGATAGCGTGCGCGCCTGCAATCGTTAAAATCAAAGTTCAGTGTAGCTGCTCGAGCGATCCCCCGACCCCTCCGCTTTTCATGCTCGTTCAAGACGGGCGGGGTGTTTCCTCTTTGCTTGAGCATTCGACGGCAGGTGTAATACGCGGGGGGGATCTTATCGCATGTGGCCTCCGGGCGATAGAGATGGGCCAGCTCATTTGATCTCTGCTTCAGCAGCACTCGTCGCCCCCACTCGCGCGCTTTTACCCGCGGGTAAAAGTTACGATGCGCGGGGCGTGATATCAATTTGGACTTTATACAGAACATGGCGGCACGGCAAAAACCCGTCGAGAGTGTCTATATATAATTGCTATCGCAATAACAATGCAGTTTTGTACTGCTAAATAAGTGTTTTGGGTGAGCTCTGCCTTCAGTTCCCCTTTTGTTTAATTTGTGTGTTTCCTTTTCGAATTTTCGTGCTGAAACTGGATATCACGAAAACCTGTTTGTAACGAATTTTTTCGGGAATTTGTCAATTTCGTTATATCCAGGTTTAACTGTACAGTATGTTTAAGAAAGCTAGTTTCGGTTCCTACGGTACCCTGACGTCACAACACGGTATGAGCTTCTTGTCACATGCTCACCCAAGATACCATGACATTTCTACGGCCCGTCCGCTCTGTGGCTGCATAGCTGACGTACAAGTGGCCATTTTGTATTTTTCGTACCTGCCATCATCACAGCCAGGGCTGGGCAGTATCGAAGATACATGTATCTTAGATACTATCTTAGATACTCTTTGGGTATCTTGTATCTGTATCGCGATACGTCTCGCAAAACAGTATCTGTATCTGTATTTCCGATACAATCAATATTGTATCGTGTATCTTAAGATACAAGATACTGCTATTGAAACGCCACCCTGCGAAACAACAAACGTCAGCTGAACTCTGCTTCTCAACCTGATACTGCCGCCACTAAGCCAGTTAAATAAATTTAACGACAGTGATATTCCTTTGTCTTTCCGCCAGAGTGCTGCAGTGAGCATATGAAATGAGGTCTATACGCGTCTCTATCGGTGGAGCAGAGTCACGTAATGGCGCTCGAGCCATTTCGACAAAAACAAGCGCGTGAAGTAACGTCTATGTGCAGGCGACCTTTTTTTTTTCTCGATGTTTTCTTTCTTTTTAGCTGTGTCGGTGCCATGAACCTTGTTTGTAGCCACGGTACCGTGCTGCGTACTCCAATGCATGCGATGTCTTTTGCTGAAATTCGGATGCGTGTATAGTGTCGTTGTCGAAGTTTGTCTTGCGTGGTGCTTCGTTGCAAAGTCTCAAAAATGCAATAATGGGGTTGCTTGCGTCTCGCTGCTTTCACGCAGAGATTTGACAGATCTCGTCGATGTAAGCTTGAGTTGCACACTATGAAATTGACTTATATTCAAATTAGATTCTAACTACCGTGGCACCATCGGTGTCAATGCTGTATGCAATAGAATAAGCGTTTACGTAACATATGATATTTTGGCGTACTGTATCTTTGTTCTTCGTGCTGAATTATGCAAGAAGGTTTTTTTGTTGTTGTTTTTACTGATAGCTTGATTGTTAGCGCAAGTGCTCTCTTGCTGTATGCTTATTCAGTGTAATTTTTTAATGTGGAAAGGCCTTGCTATTTGACTTACGTATATTCGCTTTCTTTTTTAGGTCACTGTAATTTTTTGTGTGTGTGTGTTACAAAGCAGGGTTAGAAGTTGCAACGGTGCAGCACGTGGCAGCACGTGGCAAAACGTCCTGCGACGTTTTTGCCACGTGCTGGGAAGCTTCTGAGCGGCACAACTTCTCTCGGAGAGGAAATGCTAAAAGATTGCACGTTGTGAATATGTTGCTAAAGAACACTTAGCAACATTTGATAACCAGGATATGAAAAATCCCTTCAGTTTTATGTCCTCAGTGAACTGTGAGCGCTGACCCGGTAATTATCCTCTTCAGATGATCCTTAACAAAAAAATATCGCTACCAGCGTTGTTGCTGCTCTACAACTGTAGGGTGATGCGGTACTACGAAAACGGTAATACGATTACGGACAAGGTAAGACTTTGCAACGGTATTTGTGTCATCTTGCGGAGGCTTCTGATTGAAGTTCTTGCAATTACAAAAGTGTCACGTAAAGAAAAGCCAAAAACTTGTTTCGGAATGAAACTAATATACATTAAGCAAGAAAAACATAACTTCCGGGATTCAAACAGATATTTCATTGAAATAAACCAAGTTCGTCGCAGTTAAGACATTTTCAAGCAAACACTTGTGTACACAGGTATTTGCAGCGTCATTATATAGATCTATAATAGCAAATTTACAAATGTATCGAAGTATCTTAAGATACAATTAGAGAAAGTATCGTATCGGATACATTCGTTCAGGAAGTATCTTGTATCTGTATCTCCGATATTTCTTGCCCGAGTATCTTGTATCGTATCGTGATACAATTTCAAAGTATCTTTGCCCAGCCCTGATCACAGCTAACCATACTGGCGCCACCAGAACTCACCAGAATCAGTAGTGTAGCCTGACAACACACTAGCGTCAAAGTCAGTAGGTGCACCATGTGCTGTTCAACTTTAATGTCAAACTGTAATATCTTATGAGCATTTACTGAGATTCACACTTGCTCAGAAGTCTGTGTAAAGGATATTTGTAGGGCAGAGTGAACTTTCCTTTGAACGTTGCTGTCAGTACCCCTTTAGTGGTTTCTGCATCTTCTGACAGAGTCGTACCATTGCTGTCTGTGTTACAGTAACACTAAATTGAAACTATGAGTCAATTTATACTGATAAATCATTTTTTTGAAAACTCTACTGTCGTAAATTTCACTACTGTTGTAGGTTTATTAGAGGGGCCATGACACCCAATTTTCGTTCATAATCTGTGTTATGTGGTTTAATCCTTGGGTGTTCATAAACAAGCTGGCAAAATTTCAGCGTACTTGATCGAGCACTTAATGTCGTAATGAATGTTTTTGTAAACACGCGAGCGACCAGAGAGTCTGACAACCCTGGGGGCACGTGACGTATCAAGCCGCTTGCTTTGTGAGTGTCTGTATTCCAGCCAACAATGTTGTTTCGTGGTCAGCTGCGCATACAGTGGAGCTGCTCCAGCTGTCTTCAGCTTGGCATTAAAAATTAAATGATTTACAGCGGCTGTAACTTATGTAGAATGTGACGGCTCCACTCCATGAAGCACATGACGTCACACACGCCATGACAAAATGGCGGTCGCTGGCGGTGGGCGGGATTTACAGCCGGCAACTTCTAGGGCTCATTTTGCAATGAAATGATTGACCATATCATGGCCCCTTTAATGGAAGAGAAAGTGGTCAGAGTTTCATTTGTAAATTTCGCGCCAAAATTACAGGGTTTGTCCAGAAAGTGGTAGGACTGATTTTTTTTTGGCATTTAAACTTGATAAAGGACGGGGATGTTCTTGTGCTGGTTGGGTGGTGGATGGACTTAGCTACCAGCGCACCAGTCGTCTCCGATCCTTCAGGCAAGGTGCCTTTGTCATCCCCACAATGAATTTTGTTGGGGCAGCGCTACACGGTTTACTTCAAACTGGGTAGAACAGCACGTAAGACCCATGACGTGATCAAGACGGCTTATGGGAGTGTTGCCATGGTTCGATCAAGTGTTATTGAGTGGCACAAATTGTTTCGGGAAGGAAGAGAGCTATTAGAAGATGAGCAACGGTCAGGACGTCCCTTCAACAACAAAAAGTCACGGCACTGCGCCGAGTCACGTTTCTCCCATGGACTTCCTGACGAAGCATGGCATCGCAAAGCTTCCCCAGCCACCATACAGCTCTGATGCCACTTTTTCAGACTCTTTCCTCTTCCCCCCAATGGAAAAGGGTCATGAAAGGACATCACCACGGCTCAGTCCAGGTCATTCAAGAGACCGTAACGAGGAAGCTGAAGAGCATGGCGGTTTCCGCGTTGCAGGGAGCCTTCATTGATTGGCAGAGTTTCTGGAGACGCTGTGTTGATGCAGCAGGGGCATATTTTGAGAACTGCTGTGTCGATGGATCAGAGTTGTGAGTGAATTTTTTTTTTAATTCAGTCCTACTACCTTCCGGACAGACTATGTAAATGTCAGTGTGACGTCACAGTTTTTTAAGTGCTCTTTCTTTTTTGTATTTTGACCACATTGCCTCAACTAAACTGTCTGAAACTTTGTTGACTAAGTCTTTGGCTCCCTAGCTCAGAGGACAATGTACTTAAGCTTTACCAATGAACTATGTATGCCGTGGTTGGTGCTATCGCGTTACGGCAATCAGTGCGGGAACTTCTGGGTTGTCGTCGCCGCCTGCATTTTTCTTTCTGCACATTTTCTCGCTTACTTAGGCACCTTCTCACATTGAGAGTGGTACTTTTTGGTGTCATATAAGGGTTATTTACTAGTAGTACGAGAGGAAATTGCTTCTCTCTTTAGTGTCCCCTAAAAGGTGATGCTCTTGTCACACCCGTTCAGCGATGACCTTTTCGGGATGTTGGATAGAGTGGTACAACAGACTCAGGACCTTTTTTTTTTTTTTTTTTTTTTAGTGCCGCCCGTCAATGGGCAACAAGATGTAAAAATGTTCAGCATGTTTTGAAAGCCACCAATCATAACGGCGAAACGGTTCTGTCAGGTTATCTTGCTTCTGAAAAGCCATCACTGTGGCGGAATCACCGTGGCTTTTCGCACGTTCTGCTCATGGAGTGACAACGGTGTTGTGGGTTCTATGCAGGGCATGATTCCAGGCTTCAGCAGTGACTTCATGACAAAAGGCAACGAACAGGAGTCCATGGGAAGGCTAAAAAAGCTCATGACTATCATGGACAGCATGAACGACCAAGGTATGGACCGAGATATATTTTTTTTATGAACCACCCCTTGTCTTGAAGGCCCTATGAATTTCCATTACTCACAATATTAGTTCACTCTTAGCACACCCTCCCCCCCTTTTTTTTTTTTTTTGTCAAGCAAAGTTTCAATGATACGCAGCAGAGGCATTACATTAAAAGCGTGATCTGGGCAAAGTGGAAGATATTTGTGGCATGCATTTATGCTGGCTGGCAGATAGCTGTAGCAGTACACAAAAAAGCCGCACATTCTAAAGCATTCGTCGTAACTGTATGAAATGGATTCTTGAAGTTATTCGAGATGGCTGATGGGCGCGTGGGCAGAGTACAAGGGTGTAGGAAAGGGCAAGCACAAACTTGCCCTGGGTTTCCTGATTAGAAAACCTACAGCAAGCAACCACTTCATCCAAACCCAAGTCATCTCACTTTTTTGTCACACATGTAATGTTAAAATTAGCCTTATCCTGACAATACCCTACTAAAACCTCTTGATGCAATGATGAAAAAACCATTCTGTTTTCTGTGAGAAAGTCTGCTAGTGCTGGTATTTGCGTACCCTGAATTATTGGGGCCCATTAGTAATGAACATGAACTGCATAAGTTGTAGATGACTAATAAAACAAGGCAAAATAGCCGAGTAGGACTTGTTGCTGGGCGGGAAAACAGAATGTGTTTGGCATTAGCATACCCTGAATTATTGGGGCCTGTTAGTTGTAAGTTGGCATTTATAAGTTAGATGGCTTCAAAAGGACAAAATAGCTGAGTAGGACTTGTTGCTTGGCAAGTTGGTTCATGTTTAAAGGCCAACTCCGGCGATTTTTCGAGGTCAATGGATCTCAATGAAATTCGCTGGGTACATTTCTTTGAACATTTCCGTCATTTATGCCAAATTTCAAGCTTGAGAGATGCACTGATTGTTTGCAAATGAATTTTAAAGATTGTCTGAAAAAGCCCACCCGGCTTCCAACAATTATGGGCAACATTGCGTGTGTGACGTGTTGGTTTGCCGGTCGACGGAAGTGACGCAGCTGATGGGTTCGCTAACTTTGGCCGCTACAGCGTATATTGTGCTGGCCACAAGGCGACGATGTTTGGCCGGCGCTTCGCTGGTTTGGCGCGCAATTTTCTGTTTCTGTGGAGGCATAGTGGAGGAGCGTGCGATATTCCGCGCCGGCGGGACCAGCATGCCTTGCACGACTTTCGGTTCGTAACAAACTAATACGTCATACGTTGACAGTACACTCGGTTGGGTTTCGGTTTCGGTATTGCGCCTTTTTGCTTATTAAAAATTATTTTCGAATTTGCTGAGCATTTCAGCTATCGGGCGCGTGACAAGAGTGTCTCAGGAGCATAAAATCACCATTACCCTGACGCGGTCAAAAAATCGCCGGAGTTGGCCTTTAAGGGGTAACAGTACCCGACCTTGCTTCGTACTCATACTTTCTGAAGTCTTTATTTCATGTTTGCGCCAACATGTGTATCCTTTTACAAGACAAAATACCTCGTTTTTTCCCAGTGTTTCCAGCTTGCTCATGTTTCGCAAGCTTTGTGGGTACAAGTGTTCTGTTTGCGCGATTCTCTTTGTCCCGCCCTCAGAGCTGGACCACAGGGAAGGGGCCAAGTTGTTCTCGCGGCAGACGGGGCGGGTCACGAGGGTCGCCCGGGCGCCGGGGTCACCTCCCGCGAGGTGCAGGAGCTCCTGGCACAGTACACCAAGTTTGCCGCCATGGTGAAGAAGATGGGCGGCATCAAGGGCCTTTTCAAGGGTGAGTCGTGCCCGCTACAGTTCTACCGAAAGGGATGTGTTGCGCTCTCAACTCGAAAAGAATGCGCGAAGATTGCCCCTGGAGCGGCTGTATTCTCTTCCACCGGCGTTTTCTAGAGTTATGCGATGTCGGATCCAAAAGAGTTAGCCACCAGCCTTACTTTGTATACCATTACAATTTGTTGCTATCACATTTATTGCTTCACCCTACTGGTGTAATTATTTTTTTTATTTATTTATTTATTATTATTTTTTTTTTGCTCTACTGAACGTTCGTAGGACATCAGTACAGCTGCTCAGTCATCGTCTAGCCGTGACCTCCACGGTTGGCTCTGGCAACGCGCCATTGCGTACGAACAACACGAATACCACGGAATACTATTCGGAGAAGCGCTGCAGTTCAGAGACTTCTGTAGCAACCGAAGAGTGGCGCTGCTAACGTAAAAGTCTCTTTCTTTTTTTTTCTTTTTTAAGGAGGGAAGGAAGGGAGGGCACATCCGCACATTTGCCCGCGGCGGCAATAATGGCAGCAACACCCGCCGGCTCGCGAAAACCTGCCCTCACGAACGAGCGCTGCTCTCACCTCGCAGTCGCCGGGGCTTCAAGAGCGCCGTGCGCGACGCCGATGCTTCGTCGGCGGCTAAGCATTTGCAGAAGATGCATTGTCGAGCCACTTTGACAAAATTTGGGGCAAAATTTATTGTTTGTTCGCAGCGAAAATTCTTTATATTAAGGGCGTCTCCAGCTACCACTTTGTTGCATAGAGGTCGCAAATACACGTGCTTCTATGGAGTAATGGCGGGGGGATAGAAAAACTTCGTAATATAAAGGAATTCATTGTATGGAGGTTCGTTATAGGCAGGTTTAACTGGTATTTCAGTTCAGCAAACTTTCACTTTAACGAACTTTTTCCTGGGGTCCCATTGAAGTTCGTTCAAGTGAAGTTTCACTGCATTCCAATTTGTTGCTACCGCATTCATTGCTTCGCCCTTGCGGCAAAACTGACTTTCTTTCACATCCTATCAAAATAATGTACCAAGAAATTTCCATTGTTTTACGGATAACTACAGTCAATGGCCAATTTTTCAGACATGCCCAGGTAATTCAGACATCTTCGTGGCACCACTGCATGCCCCATAGAGTCACTGCATAAGGTTGTCGGGAAATTTCGGACGCCGAGACTTCGGTGTTCCATCTTCGGGCTTTCCGCACTCATCAAAGGTCTGGAACAGCATCAACTCATGAACACGTTTGGAGCATGGAATCTTGCTTGCCCCTGATTCTAGGTGGTGACATGGCGAAGAACGTGAACCAGGCGCAAATGAACAAGCTCAACCAGCAGATGGCCAAGATGATGGATCCCCGGGTCTTGCACCAAATGGGTCAGTTGTGTTAACTTGCTTCTTGACACCTGCAACATTTAGTTTGCATTGTAAAGTTGAACCCCTTTATAAGAGGCATGCATCAAGCAGCAATTCTTGTCATATATATGAATCAGTGTCTCTTTTATATGAGCAGGGCACCACGTATGCATTTTCTTATCAACCCCTATTTCAATGTAGGCACACTGGTGGCTCTTATACCCAATTGTCTGTTACATCCGCGTCTCTTATAAAGGATTTCGACTGTACAGTCACCCACAATTGTGTCAATGCTGCCATAGTTGCTCAGTTGCATGGAATTTTGCTGGTACTAGTACAAGACTGCTCTCTCATCATAACAGTTGCATTTGATCGAAATGAAGGAAAACCGCTATGTAGTCAAATTTAACCCTGTGCTGTAAGTGCATCTCCGGTAGCACCTTACCTTGGCTAAATGTTCACTTGGTCATAATTTCTGATTAATAACCATTGACACAAAGGTTATATCGAAATAGAAAAACAAGACACAAGAAACAGTGACATTTAATTTGATGTTTTCCCTTCATTGTGTTTGTTTTCTAGACCCCACTTTGCCAGCTGAAGGCTGTGCAGCTCAGTTATTAATTAGCAGTTATGTGTGAAAATACAGTCTGTGGCTGTACAGAAAGTGTGAAAATGGTGCTTGCACTTAAATCATGCAATGGCGACCTACCGGGGTTCACTCCTCACGCACATGTAATGAGAACTGAAATTTGCTACACCCATTTCATAAGCGTGCGCAGGGTTTCCTTTCAAGGGGGCGGAGGTTCGTTGCAGCGCCCCCCCTCCCCTATGAAGTCAATGTATAGGACCGACTTTGCGCCCCCCTCCTCTTAGGTAACTTGAGGGGGCGGCCGCCCCCTCTGCCCCCCCCTCATGCGCACGCCTATGCCCATTTTAATTGCATTCGATGCAGTGCTGTTCAATACATAAGTTGCATTGCGTCACATTTTGGGCTTGTAAATTTTGAAACGTTACCTTGCATTGCATTCAAGAGCAATGTGTTGGGCTGTCGGGCAGTCATTGTGAGCGTAGATTTTTCTACAATTATTTGCAAGAGGGAACTGTGGCACTGCGATCGTTCAGACATGTGAATGATGGTTAGTACATGGATTTGCCTAAGCTTTGATTTTTCGACTTCAAATGCACTTTTGGTTTTGTTTATTGCTGTGTTCTAACTTATGTTTCGGATAAAAGAATGGCTCATTGTGAACTTTATGAGCCAGTTAGCATTGATGAGCCTAAAAGGGTCAAGGCGAAGGGGATGAAGCTGCTGAACTTTTGCTGAACTTCGTCTTGTGACAATATGGCTGCAGGCTACACGGAGCCAAAAGGACGACACTTTAGGCAAATCCATGTATACTACCCATCATTCCCATGCTGGCTGAACCGTCTCGTGCGGTGCCCCTTCCACAGACACTAGTGCCAGATTTTCCCCTAGCGCATTAGTATTATGAAACTCTGAGGTTCTGAGAACATTCGTCACACCTGCCGCTTTCGTTTCGCGCAGGTGGCTTCTCCGGCCTGCAGAACATGATGCGGCAACTCCAAGGTGCCGCCAGCGGAAACGTCAACAACCTCATGAACATGGGAAAGTGAACTGCCATGCCTCGTACCGGTGTACGACGGCCACCCTTTTATATAAAGCGACGCAGGGCGCACGCCGGATCAACATCGAGAAGGCCCGAAGGGCACCGCAGCCACGCCCGTGTCGTCTGCTGCCCGCTCGCAAACGATTTCTCCTGTCGCTCCCTCTCGCCCACTTTCCCACTGCTTTCTCCTCTCTCTCTCTCCAAATTGTGTCAATTCACAAAAAGAAGTGTGTTGCAACAAGTGCATATATCCGAACTCTTCGAAAAACTCTCCGCGCATAGTCAAGTCCGTTCACAGTTCTCCACGAACATTATTTCTGCAGTGTCACATTCTCTTGACGCGCTTCGTCAACTCTCAGTTGGCCGTCGCGGCCATGAATCGCGTATGCACTCTTGCGTTTTCCCTTCGCCTGCGCGGTGTTACGGTCGCCGGGTCAGACGTTGCAATCGGTTCACACGTGCGCACATTCACTCTTTCTCTCTCGTCTGGTGTCGGTGCTCTTTGCAACTCACGAGCGACGCGGAAACAGGTTTTACAGTATCACTGAGCGCGTGTGCAATGACGCCTTATAACGCTGTAGAACGACGTGACGGTTACGTCTACCGCTGTTGCAGCGACGGCGACACTGCAGACTCTGTCTCGCTACTAGCGCACTGTGAAGGTAACGTGTTGTTTCTCGTATGGGCCGGCCACGTTGTACGTTGCAAGCTTAGGGTACCTCTTTCCAAGTACGGCCAACCGAGTGATCCTGTGAAGAGAAGAGACATTGATGACAGCATTGTTGTATTTGTTTGTTCTTTTTTTTTTTAAGAAGAAATTAGTGTCGTCATTTTGCTCATTGCAAAGCTGTTTGTTTTTGTTGCCCAAATTACGTTATGTGCACACTACGGCCCATCCCGAAAACATAGTACCGTTAAGTGTTATGTTCGTGGGCTAGTGCGACCCCCCCTTTTTTTTCTTTTCCACGTTGACAGTTTTAAATTCTCAGTGATCTTTTACCTCATGTAGCTCTCGCTGTACGGTTGGGGAAACGGGAAGGACTCTTTTTGTACAGGAATCGTGTTTTTGGACACGTGCTTATAGAATGTACGGCAAATGGCAATTTTGTTCTTCCTTTTTTTTTTTCTAAATGTACAGAATACATTTCGACGTGACGACAATGCATTTCTTGATAAAAAAAAAACATTAAAGGCTTCTGACTGAAGTTATACTCTCTTGTGATGGGTGTTTTATTGAGGTGTTGTGAGTGTATTGAAAAACACTGCACTAGATGGAGAATCTGCTGAGAATCTGCAAAGTGAACATGCGTATATCATCTGCAAAATATCAACAGCGAATGTAGTTGGAAGGTATTTTAAATTAATTTTAAGTTTGCGTGAGCGATCGACTGCCTCGCGCTATTGACGCTTTGAAAGGCGACCTTTGGTGACCCCCCCTACTTCCCTCACGTGACCACGCTGCAACAAATTATGATGACATCATCACCCGTTTTCGTATGTACTGATTTTTGTGTGTGCTTGCCTGGTTGCACATAACGCCGCCAGATGCCACTACTTGTCCAGGCCGTCCAAGTTTGTGGCTGCGGCGATCGGCTAAAACGCTTACGCTGACAAGTTTGTCATCGGACTCAGACCTTTTAATATTGTCATAGAAAGAGGGCATAAGTTTGTGGAATGCTTTATGACATCAATAAGATCGATTATTATCAGCCAAGTACTATGTACCATATATTCACGATGCATGGCTTACCATATACAGATAGACGCGGTCACAGTGGACCCGGTATTGGTTACGGAAGGTGTTTCAGTGCGTTAAAGTTTGCGCATGTGCACTCTTTAACAGGCACAGTATTACCGTACTTTCCGTGCGGTAAGCCGGCAGTGCTAGCTAAAACACTCTACCATCGAGACGAAGTGTAATCATCAGCTGCGAGTGTTTAGAATATACGACGAATTGTGTGTGGCCCACAACACAATACCACTTGCCACCCATACGCCCACCCACACGGAAAAGGAAATCCACGCTGAACCAAGGAGCGCCGGCCAAACACACGATCCATAGCAGACAAGCAGACGCTGCAGTGGCACCTCAGTTCCGTCACTTCCATCGCCTTGCAAAAATCGACGTCACACACACAATGTTGACATTAATTCTGGCAAGTGAGGTGAGTGTTTGGAGGCAGTCTATAACATTCATTTGAAAAGAATTTGCGAACCTCTCAAGCCTGTAATTTGGATACGAATGGCGGAAACGCGCAAATGATCGTACCCAGTGAATTTCATTGAGATCCATTGACCTCGAAAAATCGCCGGAGTCGGCCGGTCTTCTCTGGTTGGCCTTTAACCTCCCTTCTCCTCTCCATCCTCATCGCTTCCCTTTCCCGCCCCCCTTGTTACACATGGCTATGTGATTAGTTTGCGCGCGTGACGCCAAGCGACAGCATACGACAACAGCATGTTCACTTCCTTCTCCCCCGCCCTTCTTCCTTTCCCTCCTCTTCAGCGTCACTTCCCTTTCCCGGCCTCTCTGCGTCGGCACGCCAGCACGCCACAGGGCTTGCTCTGCTCGCGCCTCCGCAGACTTCGTTGTCGCTGCGTCGTGTGTGTGTGGGGGGGAGGGGGGGGAGGTGTACGGGGGGGGGGGCGCTACGATGAATTTTCACCACCACCCCCCTTAGAGGGAACCCTGCGCACTCATATGGCTGCGTCGGCACGCCAACACGCGACAGTGGTTTTGCCAGCGTTACGCCAAGCTACGTGAGACAACAACAGCATACGACAGCCCGGGCCCCTAATGTGCTTCGCACTTAAAACCATTTCTCTCGTAATTGCATATTACAATACCGAAAGCAGCACTCTTACCGCCAGAAGAAAATAAGGTGTCGACACCACCTCGAAGTTCCCGGTTCCCAGCTCACCCTTACGTAATAGATTGTGACGACATTCGCTAGGGCCTATGTAGTCATTTGTCGCTGAAAATGATTTGCATTGTGTTCTAATTAAGGAGCGCAAAGTCTTAACACGTTTCAGAAAATTTGACCGAGCTAATGTGGCCAAAGTACGCTAAAAATACTTTGAAATTCGTGATGTCACACTCACGTAACGCGTGCTGAAGTTTCGGCGCGAAATTCAAACATGCATGTAGCCTTCGTTTCCTCTGCTAATAATTCACCTGTGATAGAGAAATTATTTACAGCACAGGTCTAAATGGATAATTTTTCTGTCTACTCTAGACAGATTTAATGCGTTACTTCAGTGTCCCTTTTGGAACAAAGGGCGCATTAGAGGTGTGTGTGCGTTCGCTGCAATATCTCTGAAGAATACCATGTCACGCGTATAGCCGCACACTGTTCGTGACCGGGAATTGATGGGCGCTGTGCTTTTAATTGCGAATTGATAACGCAATTAAAAGCACAGCGAAATAAAAGAAATAAGCAATGAAAGGATGATAATGTGCAAAGGTGAAACAGGGCAGTAAGAAGTTTTCTTTCGATGAATGACCGGATCGCAGCAGTTATCAGGGGCGGCTCCAGGATTTTCTTTTTACGGGGGGGTGGGGTGGGGCAGTGGCGTAGCCAAGGGGGGGGGGGGGGGTTGGGGGGGTTCAAACCCCCCCCCCCCCGAAATTTTTCAGTTTTGCTTGCGTATATATGCACGCACACATACAAACGCACGCACGAACATACACAAAGTATGGTTGAACCCCCCCCCCCGAAAAAAATTTCTGGCTACGCTACTGGGGTGGGGGGTGCGCCCACAACATAGTTGTCCTTTGGGACGGGAGGAAAGCGGGAAACTGATGCGTTCTGCAGATGTGTGGCTCTTTGGTCACGCACATTTGTAAATGGAAAGAACAGCGCAAAAGGAGACGCATGGCACAAGCCAAGGAACTCGTCCTGTGTTCTGTTTTGTACTATTTGTGAATATGATGTGTTCTGTTTTGATTATTTTTTCGTCTTCAGAAGGGATACGGGTCAGGCAAACACCCCTCACCCCCCTCGGCGCCGTCTCTGCAGTATATATCTGAGAACGTTTGAATCGGCAAGCTGAATGGCCCGCGGCAGTATAGGGACGTCGCAATAATATCGCGATTGCGGGGCCCTCTCCTACAAAGAACTCTGATAAATAAACAAAGCGTAATTCTTATCGTCGCACTTGCAAGAACCCGAATGCGCTGGAAGAATGAGGTCAATCTTACTTCATTTCGGCCGCTTTCCGTGGCTGATAGCAGACGGCCTTGCCGATTGAAGAGACAATATAGAAACACAGTAATCGCACGGGCAAGCAACGTTATAGTGTGTCGGGCTATCGCACAAGTGGCGGCGTTATTGCAGACTACTTAAAACAGCTTGGGATTATTTTTTTTCCGGTGTAACTTGCGGCCGCTGGTTATTCGGATCGAAAAGTGATCGTCATGTGCAAGGTGAGTTCAGCAGAGCGTTCTTTGATCACCGCTGAAGGTGGCATAGCGACCGGCAACTATACGATATCGCATTTTAGCCGTATTAAACTGCACGAAAAGACGGCACAAGTAAGAAACATACAGAACACCACAAGTATGTTTCATACTTCTGTCCCCGTCTTTTCGCGCAATTTCAGTAACGTCTAAAAAGCTATGAACCAACTGTAGCCCACCGGAACGTCTTCCTGACGACATTGCAGCCCGTCCTCCTGTGCAGCTATCTCGGCTCCTGTTCATGGCGCGTTCGCATTGGTGAGTTATAATATACGTTGCAGTTTGCGCGATTATTGCATGCAGTGACCTCGAAGTGGTTCTTGTACTCAGCTAGGCCAGATTGTGTATAGGTGTTCTGTGGCTAGATGAAGTCGCATCGCGCTTGTCGCGAAATTCAGCCTCGTCGCACAGAGTGCAGCACGTCTAAAATACGTCTCGAAACAGCTCTGCGAACGTCGTCTACAAGAAGACGGAAAAATAGACGTTTCTTTTCCCCTCAAAATATTACATAGACTTCACAAATATACATGCTATACTCGCTTCAGCTAGCGGGCATCAGTCACGAAATTTAGTCTCCTGATTAGCCGGGATGGTGGAGAAGGTTGACGCTGGAGCGCCGGGTGGGTACCTAAAGGGGCCCTGCAACGCTTTTACAAGTAAGCGTATAATGGCTTCACTAACACCGGAGTTATAGGGACTTGCCGCATGCTTTAAGCGCGTCCTCTCTCCTTTTGTACCAGAGCGCACTCTGAAAGCTACGTAGGGAGGTGGATGAGCAAAAAGGGGGGGGGGGGGGGGGGCAAGAAGATGCGTCTCTTCGTCGGCGTGCGTCATGACCTTAAGCGCTTTCTTTTCATTTTTTCTTCGAACGCGCGGCCTGCTTTCAGTGTAATCGCGAGCGAGCGGGCGGGCACGTGGCGGCATCCCGCGGCGGCCACGGTAACTATGCAGCTCACGATGCTCAAATCAGCATGTGCAGTAAAGCGTTTTGGATCAGTAAAGGAACAACAGGCGTCACAAAATGTGAATTGCGTAACGAGTGGGTCGTTCAATGCTCCAGCCCATTACAAAAGCCTCAGGCATACTTCATCGCCGTCAGCCACGTGCAGCATCAACAAAGTGCACACAATGCGTTGCAAGTGTGTAGCGGGTATCACGCTTTTCCGAAGAATGCTTCCCCACTACACAAGAGTTATGATTTGTGGCGTAGTGGGTACCATGCAAGTGTGCTTATAGTAGTTGCCCCAAGAGTGTTTAAAAAAGGCTCTAGAAAGGCCGCTCTTCCAGCTTTCGCTGTGACTGTGGTGTGCGTTCCGCGCAGGCCTGGCGGTTTTTTTGTTGCGCAGTCGTACTGAAGTTAATAACTGAAAGCTCAAGGCTAGATTTATCTCTCATAATTGGGGCACATATTTCTTGCTGAGTTGGATTTGACTTCGATTATCAGTGAATATGGCTAATTATTTTTACAAAAGCCCGTGTACAGCGCGGAATAATTGTGAAAGGTCAGACCTTGTCAATCAACCGTTCTTAGCACGAAACGAATACAAAGAGGGCCAAATATTCGCAAAGCACAACCTTTCTTTCCTTAGAAATCCGTGCGGATTATCGTTGTGGTGACAATTTTTCTCTTTCATTCGAGCTCCACAAATCGGACAGTGTATAATACCAAAGCTTAAAATAATTAAACTTTTGTAATTATAACTAACAATATCACATGGCAGTTTGTCGAGTCAGTAATGCAGTTAACTAATCTAGTTGGTCAGAATGAGAAATACACTATGGACTACAAAAGATTTTATTTGCGACGGCAATTATGTGGGAACTCCAGTCTCATTTTTGCCGTTGCCCTGACGTTACGCATATAAAGTTTAAGGGCAATGACGCATCATCCCGCGCACGGAGTGTTCGAAGTGCTAGAGGGTAGCCTACGATTGCCGCTCAAGCAGAGAGAAAACGGGCCCTCAGCGGCCCCAGAGAAGTTGGTGCTGCGTGGCTCCGGCACGAACTGCATGCGAACTCTTCGCGAAATTGCAGGCGTGGTCGCCCGATCTTGACAGGGATCAGTAGACGGCTCATACCTTTGTACGTAGTGTTCAGTGTTCTCGCCGCTCAGTTTGCGTTGAAACGATGGACAGCCCACTCTTGACAGGAATCAGCAGATTGATCATAACCCTTGTACGTGCGGTGTTCAGTGTTTACACCGTCAGTTTGCGTTGAACCGATGGACAGCCCTGTCTTGACAGTGATCAGCAGACGGCTCATGCATTTGTACGTGCGGTGTTCTTCCCGCTCGGATCGCGTTGAAGCGATGGACAGCACGACCGAGCGACGTTTCCTTATACGCCAGCGTTTTGTTGAGTTACGCCTGGTCAGATGCTGGAGGAGTGATAGCTGCTTGCCTTAATTCGTAGAACATTCCACTTCGTTGCTATTGCACTTGGTGCTTCACCCTTATGGCGAAAATGTGACTTTTTTAATAATTTTGTATCCGCTAAAACAAAGGTTCAATTTCAGGTCAGTTTCTACAGCGTGCATTAACCTAAATGTTTATCGCAGTCTTGCAGGTAAAGCAGATTGACTTCGAATATCGGCCAGTCGACTTGAAGCCGGACGGGGAGCAGGTAATATATATATATAATTCTTTTTTTCAAATTCTGGCAATTCAACGATATACTGCTCGTACGATCGTTGTTGGTTCAGTCGTGAGACTGAAAAAAAAGATTTGCCCGTCTTGGTTGTTATACAAACATACTGCGTAGAAAAAAAGGCCGTATTTTACTTTCAAATTCTTCACAAATCGACGAACATCTATGCAGAGACAACACTTTCGATATGAATGCTTCAGATTTTCTGGATATCCACATTTCGCATGACGAGGTTATCTGAAATGTACGTGTCTCGCCAATATATGCCCGGAATAAGTTTAAGGTTATAAGAAACATCGAATAAAACGAAGTTGCGACTTCGTTTAGCGAGGTCCATCCGTATTTACACATTTACATTATCGCCCTAACGTACTATGCATAGCCCGCCTGGATATATACAGAATTGTCTTCATAGCCCTCTATCTGCTCCACAAAAAAAATTCAAGCCAGTTCCACACCTGTGAAATCTGACTAAACAACGGAGCAGGCATGCAAGCGCCACCACCTTGCATGCGAACGCAGATTGAGCTCTTCCTAGATTTCTCTCTTCATCTTCTTCCATCTGCTTTCTTTCTTTACCTCTATATTGCCCTCTCTTCTTTCCCTCCTTCTAGCCCCCCCCCCCCCCCATCACTCCTCCTCACCCACACTTCTATTTCCCATTCCTTGCTATGCTATACTGTTATGGTTATGCAATGGTTTACTCTCTCACCTCCTCCTTTCCTTCCTCCTCACCGTAACTACAGTCCCGCTCACCCTCACCTAGCTCTCTTTCCTACCCCCCTTTCTAAGCTATATTATACAAGGCTTCGCCATGCTCTACCCTCTACCCTCCTCCCTTGCTTTCTCCTCGCCTTCACATCACTCCTCCCCACCCTAACTTTCCTGTCCCGCCCCCCATGTTATACTATACATGCACATATATATATATTAGGTCGGATGTGCTTGGCACATGCCCGCTGTCTGTGGTGCACAAAGCATTATACAAGGCTATTCCATGCTTTACCCTTTCCCCTCGTCCGCCTCGGTGGATCAGTGGCTAGGGTGCTCGGCTGCTGACCCGAAGGTCGCGGGTTCGATCCCGGCCGTGGCGGTCACATTTCGATGGAGGCGAAATGGTTGAGGCCCGTGTACTGTGCGATGTCAGTGCACGTTAAACAACACCAGATGGTCAAAATTTCCGGAGTCCTCCACTACGGCGTGCCTCATAATCATATCGTGGTTTTTGGACGTAAAACGCCACGTATCATTATTATTACCGTTTCCCTCCTCCTTTCCTTTCTCCTCACCTTCACACCACTCCTCGTCACCCTCACTTCCCTTTACACCCCTTTACTATACTACACTATGCACGACTATGCTAGGAGCTGTTTGGCACGTGCTCTCTGTCTTATGCGCACAAAGAATACTGCACAAGACTATGCCATGCTTTACCTTGACCACTCTCCTTCCCTTCCTCCTCACCCTCACTTAAATTACCTTTACCACCTCCTTGTTATACTATACTGTGCATGGTTATGCGATGCTAGGAACTGCTTGGCACATAGCCGCTTTCCGTGGCGCATACCCGCCAGAGTTTGCTGTCTACGACGCCGTCCCTACTCCGAGCCTGAACAGCTCCACTGTAGAAAACGTAATTACAAGCTTAAATATTACATGATGTATGGACCGTAAAAGAAGCCAGTGTGTGACATGCAACTGAGTTCTTCCTATCGCTTTAGATTTAGAAACTGCATGTACTGTCGGCGTCAAAAGTTTACAGAACTTTGAATTTCTCTGCACTTCGTGACTGTTCGAACTGTATAGTTCGAACAGTCACCAAGTCTTGCATGACGTTGTTACATGAACAGTGAAAGCCACACATGACGTTGTTAGCGCGTTTTAGAATACTCCGGAAATCTAAATTCAAGGATGCGCCTGCCGAAGCAGCGGGAATATTCGGGTCCTTTCGTGTGTCTCGTGATCCATACACTCTTGACGCTGACTGTTTATACGTTCCCACAACAATGATTACGTGTTGCCTTCACTTTCAGCGAACGGCAAAATTCAAGACGTTCAATCCAATGGGACAGGTTCCCGTATTGCTTGTCGACGGAAAGCCCATCAGCCAATCGGTAATGCTCAATCTCTTGTTCTCAATAATTACTGTATCTTTTTAACGGCGAAACTGTCCTTAGGTTTCCGCGTCCGATAATGGCGTAGCGCAGGTCACGTGGCCTCGTGGTGTGGCGAGAGTGGGAGTCGGTAAAGCCCTAACCACACGTACGCGTTACAACGCGTCAGCGCGCGGCGAGCCCTCTCCCTTTGCGCGCCGATGGAGAGGTCGCGCCTCTCCCTCAGCGCGCAAGGTAGAGGGCACAGCCCATCCCCTTCTTAACCCTAACCACACGCGTACGTGTGGTTAGGTTTAAGGAGGAGATGGGCTGTGCCACGCCAAGATGGGCGAGGGTGAGGCTCGGTGGAAAGAGTGAACAAGAGGAGCGCCAAGAGAGGGAGTGTCAAGGCTCAACGGAGAGGGAAACAGCGAGAGGCGCACCAAAGGTGGGTGAGGGTGAGCCTGACGAAGGAGGGCCTCGATCTTGTGTGTAGTCGTGCTCATGCAATGTGTAGTGCGTGGATGTTTGAATGGTTTTACACTGAACAACATTCGCAAATTCGACTGCAGTTTCTTTCATTTAATCATAGGCTAGCTTTAGACACACCAACATACGTATATCCTCCTTGATAAGCCGATCCACTCAATGCCCCTACCTTTTTTTCTCTAACACCAATTTTCGCAAGGACTGACACCTTTCGGTGCTCTAATTTTTTTTCTACAAACAATAGCTGACTGGCATAAACTAACTGAAGTGTTTCGCCAGCACCCGTGACCTGTGTACCATTTGTGTGAGCGTCGTTGTTATTTCGTGCATTCCCTTTGACTTGTATTATAACCAGGTTTGTTTAATATTCCTTCCTTATACCTGATAACTATAGGGCTCCGTGTTTTCGGATAAATCCGAAAAAATCGGATAAACACTCGCCGGTAAATTTCTTGACAATTCGGATTCATCCGATAAGCTCCGATTGTAAAAGGGCATTTTGCAACGTTCAAAGGACACCTTCAAAGCTGACAATCATCAATCGAAAAAAGCGCACCTCCATCAACGGCAGCAGTCTCGTAAAGTACGCTTGTGTCTATCACAGCAAGCTTTAAGGTTGTGCAATAAGGTTGAGAGCTGGGCTAGTTGGTCACTGATCATTATACCGTATGGTGAAGTAGCGCACTTTGGACGAGGACAAAGGGGACAAGTAGCGAGTGTTGTGTACTTCTTGACCCCTTTGTCCCCGTCCAAAGTGCGCTACTTCACCATACGGTTTAAGGTTGTGATACGAACAAACGTAGGTGTTTTGTATTCAAGTATTTGTGCTTGTATGCATATGTGTTTGCGCGTTCAAACCTTCCAGACATTTGAAATACACTTTGTGTGTTCGCATCTTTTCGTGTTCAGATATCATTTCATCTAAGATTTCGGAGTATTGGCAACAACAACAACAACAACAACAACAACAACAACAACAACAACAACAACAACAACAACAACAACAACAACAACAACAACAACAACAACAATAACAATAATAATAATAATAATAATAATAATAATAATAATAATAATACGCCCTTTATTTTTCATCGAGAAAATGAGGGAGGCTGGGAGGAAAAAGCTGAGAAGCCACTTTACTAGCTCCGGCTCCCCCCGAAAAATACACTTTGGCCAGTTTACAGCAGTGCACATCAACAGCCTTGTTAACAGAGGAATTGAACAGGAAGTGAGAAAAAAAAAAACAGAAAGGATGGAAAAAAAAGGATTATCAGCAACAACACAACACATTTTCATTGGAAATAACATTAACAAGAAGATACTGCAACAACCTATAATGCAAAATTAAGCACCGAATTTCGGATCATTGGAGATTTACGAGAAATAAACTGCAATGAATGCCTAAATTCCTCAAAAAAAAAATATAATCATAAACTCCGAAAAGCCCCCTCCGAATTTCAAGAAAAATAAACTCCGAAAACAAGGAGCACTACTAATAACCAAATAAACCGTGTCATAACGTGTTACAAACTTGTTTCATCCTGTTCTTTTGTCTAAATAATCGTGTGTATATTGCTCACCCAGGTCTTCTTGTCCGCTGTATTTTATAAATAAATAAATAAAAATTAAGATTTGTGCAATGAAAAAGGTATCGAAACCAAAATCTCGCGCTAAAATTGCTTAAATTTCCTACATTTCTTTTAAATGTATTTAGCATTATAATCCACTACACTGAACACACCGGAACATGCAGCCTGGTCAGAACGATTTTTATTCGAGCGGTTTTCAACTGTCGCAAAGCCAGTGGGGTGGTCTTGGGGAATGAAACATCTACCTCAGCCCCCCGAAATTTTTGCATTTCGTCCATATATATATATATATATATATATATATATATATATATATATATATATATATATATATATATATATATATATATATATATATATACGCACACTTACAAACATGCGCACGAACACACCTGAAGGGCGTCGGATCCCCACCCCCCACCCCACCACCGAGAAAAATTTCTGGTTACGTCACTAGCTTTGTGTTTCGTTGCGCAATTCCAAAATACTGCGACACGCATGACGTGCATGCAGACGACCACGTGCGCATGAAATGAGTGAGGAAGCGTCCCCCCCCCCACCCCCCTTCTTCTGTGATCAAAATAGTATTAAAAAATCAGCATGCGGGCGATTCGCCAGACTGCTTGATCTGCAAAAGGAAACGCGCAAGCTCAATCGATGCAGAAGCAGCTTGATTTATTGCAGTAATGCATCCCAGTGGTTCGTGGTCATATCTTGCATATTTTACGTAAGCTTTAGTAGAGTTATGTAACCATTTAGTCCTGCAAATGCAGGAAGTTTCGGCCTCTATGTTTAAATTTCGCGCGCTTTGCACTAGGTCGATCGCAGCGCCCTTTGGTGGCGCATCGTAAGACCACGGCCCATGGTGCCATGGTTGCCCCCCACACACTTGAAACTTGAACCTGTCGCCGCTTTCGCGCCAAATCTTCGCTTGCGGGAAGTTCGACCGTTCGACAGCGGCAACAAAAGCTGGAGGATCCGCTTTTGTTGTGCCGTACTGTAAACAGTATCCAAATTCGCACTGTGGCGACTACTGAGGCTGCCTGGCACTCCCATCCTGTGCTTTGGTGCCCAGTGTGCTTCCTGAGCGGCGTGCTTGCCCTTGTCAAACTTTTCCATGGACGAGGGAAGGAGTCCAACTGACTGATCGACCGTGTCAAAGCCAGGGACCTTTGGTGGTTCGCGAGGAAAACCCAGCGCACTGCCGGCAATCATGGTCTCGATTAGTTACTTCTCCGGCTCCAGCATAAACTACCAGACCCCATGCACGAGCAGCAAGGGTCGGCTGTGCAACATCTTCAGAGAGCTTTCCCTGTGGAACCAATTCTTCTGGCCGGTGGGTTTCGAACTGAGGGAGTTATATCCGGGCCAGCTGTCCCTCGTGCATGTGAGCAGCGCGTACGTTCGTGGGAATATGGTAAAAAAGTGGAATGACGCTGCCACGCTCCTGCTCCGCTTGCTGACGCATCACCGCTGCGTCGTTTCGGTGGACCTGAGCGAACATGTATTCAAGGACGACTACTGCCATCTCATATGGGACGCCTTACGCGAGAGTCCGAGCCTCACAAAGCTCGCGTTGTGCGCAGGGCTTTCGGGCATCAAGGCTTCGCAGAAGTTCGCCGCAGTGCTCCCACATCTCCACCGAATCCGAGAGCTCGAGTTCAGGCATGTGCATTTGGACCGCATATCCGTCGAGTACCTCTCGAAGTTTCTGGCAAGCACCCGTTCGCTTACAACGCTCACCATGAACCCCCAGTTTATCCAGCGCGACGACGCGGTCGCTATCATTTATGGATTGAAATCGAACACAACAATCACAACGCTGTCCCTCAGCACACGGATGCTACGTCTAGACTCGCCCCATTGCAGCACGATGTTCTCAGACTACTTGAGGTTCAACCAGACGCTGCGCACCCTGACCATCTCGACTATCCATCCAAGCGACAAGGATCTTCGTCCGATCATCGGGGCGCTATTCCACAACAATACCCTCACCAAGCTCAACCTGATCAACTCTACGCTAGATATCGCAAACACTAAGCTTATCACCGGTATGCTGTGCCAGAACCAGACCCTGGAAAGCTTCCACATTCTACGCTTAGCTGAGGATGTGGTTCAGCACGACTGCTACGTCTCCCTCTGGTCGGCGGCGCTAGCAGAGAACAATACGCTGAACGAGCTGACCTTGGACCTGTCGTGGATCAACCCGAACGATTGCATGCCCTTCTTCAGGGCACTCAAGTCCAACACATCTCTGAAGAAGGTCACTGTTGACCGGTTGAGAGAGAAGGATGTGGCTTGGATATACCGGGCCCTGCAGGAGACAGGTGTGCTGGAGCGCATCTCCTTCAGTACGCAATATCTCTGGCAGGACAACATTTCAACACTCGCAGAGTGCAAGGAGCTGCAACGCATTCGCGTACATTGCTGTGATCCTGACGGATTAAAGCTGCTGCAAGGCCTGTGCATGCTGTCAACCTGGAGTCACGTGAAGTCGCTGTGCATCCAGATTGCCGAGGAGCTCTTCGACGGCAAAGCGAGCTCCTTGATTGCGCAGTACATCACGAACACGACAGCCCTGAGGGAGCTGGAGCTGGTTGTCCTCTACGAGATCTGGAATGATGTCAATCACGCCGATCGGACACTGCTGCAAGCACTGTCCCTCAACAAGAGCATTCGCAAGCTGTCAATTCGTGGTCTTCGCTTGAACGAGACCGAGACTGCGACGCTGGTGGACACGTTGCAGTCCAGCCGAACGCTCTGTGACCTGTCGTGCAGCCTCGGCAAGAAAAAATCGACCATCTTGCTGATGCAAAAGCTGTCGCTGAATGTCTCGAGCAACTATACGCTCCTCAACATTGACGTGCCCTGTTACATGCAGTCTAGCCGCGACATGTTCGTCATCAAGGACGTCGTGCGCCGCAACTTGTCACTTGTGACGCGTGCAGCCCACTTCGTCATGGGAACAAGGCACAAGTACTGTGCAGCCGCTGTTGAAATGGTACAGTACAGCCCCGGACTGGCGGCAAAAGTGCAGGAACTGGCATCCGTCGATGAAGATGAGGCCATGTTGAGGATCAAAAGCAGCCTCCGGAGCATCTCAGAGTTGGATGATTTCATGCGCGTAGCAGGGGCTGTCAAATACAGTGTGGCTTGCCACAGGCGCGATGATGGCCAGAAGCAGTTAGACGACCTCACCCGTGACTGCTGGTTGTACATACGGCAGTATGTCGCAGTTGATGACATCCTGTATTCAGAGTAGGCGCAGGTTTTTGTTCCTATGTTGTACTTGATTGCATTGTGACTGATGAAACATGTACTTTGAGATTTCCTGTGTTCTGATGTTTCCACTGCATAACATGCTCTGTTCGTAACACTTTCTGATGACTTCGGTTGGAGTTGATGTTTGGGAAGTGACACGAGTTGCTTTCAAAAGCATTTCTGGCACTGTTTGAGTTACTATTTGGACCTATGATGCTTTCTAATAGGTTGCTAGGCCTTCACTGAATGACGGAGTAGCAGTAATGTAAAACAGCGACCCTTCGAAGCGCTTTCTTTGGATCGTCGAAGTATAGCGTGCGGTATAGTTTTGATTGTAGATGTAACAAATTTAGCAGGGGCGTGTATTGCCGGCATGTTGCTTTCCTTGGGTAATTTAACGGCACTGTCGTTTGATTGGCAATCGCTGCTGCAGAACTTTGATGTCATCTTCACGTGGCTAATGAGACCTGCAAGCATGACATTTGGTTGCAAGTTTCGATAGTTTAAACACGAGTAAATTCAAAATAGCGTCTGGTGAGGCGACAAGTGTACTGATTAGAAGAATCCATCTACTACCAATAATTCCCATCTATCACCAGGTTTCACTATAAATTAAGTAAATAAACTATATCACGCAAATAATTTCATATCTGAACTTGGAAGCACTGTGCTTCTCGCGATGAACTTCGAAAGAAGTACTTCAGTTAAAGTTGATTTCTGAAAATACTTAAGTAGCCCAAACTGATTTCGGTGTTCTGGGCGAAGATCTGCAAGGAGGAGAAGGAAGGGAAGAAAAGGCAGGGAGATCAGCCAGACGCACATTTGTTTTGCTACCCTACACTAGGGGAAAGGGATTAAAAGAAAGAGGGAACAAATGTGCTATTGGGGTGAAACATATGCGCAAGTCCATTGCAATCACTTAGGCCAGTCGATTTTAAAAACAGTATAAATGTCCACATCGCTTTGCTAGCCTGCAATACGTAGTTTGTGACGATCTTTTCATCTGAGAACAGTTTGTCATCTAGTCAATTCAACACAGTGCAAAAAGACGTTGCGTTTTGTCACAAAGCAATCACAAAAATGCAGTACGTGTTCCATCATTTCATCACTGCTGCAGGAGTAGTGTCTCGAGGTGTCTGACATTCCTATGCGGAATGAGTATGCTTTCGTGAAAGCTACTTCTAACCATGGGCGACACAGTAAAGTTGCATCACGATGGGTGAGGCGGCATACCTCGATGGCTCTACTTTATGTAGGCAGCAGCTCTAGGCAACGGGGCTGCTCAACCAAGTTTGCGACATTGTGTCAGGAAGTGAGTGAAGGCCCCTTGCAGCATCTGTTCTCAGCAATGGTATTGGGACTGTCCGGGCGACCCCGCGGATAGACAAGGCGGCATCATCAGTGATGCGGTCACCAAATGTCCCAGCAGCCATTGGAATACGATGTGATGTCCCTTAGACATACCTTGAAGGACATCTGGTTTCGTTCACTAGCAGTTTGTGCAACCTTGTATCATAATGTTAATTGCAGACTCTGAAGGGAGGCCTGGCGTCGCAAAAAACTATCTGCTTTCGAGGTTGAGCTTGCACAGTGTAAAGAATGGCAGCACATAACGTGGCAAGCTTTGCTGCCATTTATGTTGTCCTGTGGTACACTCGACTGGATTGTCACTTGACAAGCCGGGATAACAGTAGAACCTGTGGAGCTGTCATATCTGAGATCGATCCATCGGTGTGAGTCTGTTCTTTGGCCGCATTCCTCATTCAGTAATACCAATGTCGCTTACTTTAGGGCCACTGTTGATTGACAACTTTTTTGTAATTCCTGGAATTCTCAGGCATACTTGTGGTTGTCGTAGGCACCATGGAGGTGACAGTGGTCTTGCTGCTGGTGTAAAGCCCTATGGAAGGCAGCCTCCATGAGCGGTAACAATCTTTAAAAACACCGCTTATGGCCTCTGAAAGGACAAAGCAGCAATCTCACGAGGAGGGACTTGGCAGAGAATGTCTAATGTGTGCTCTTAGATTGTCAACGGTGATGTATGTTGGGATCCAATGCACTCTGGTGATCATTATAATCGTGAGTTGAGGTGCCCCATGTAATCCTATAAGCATGTTTGTAACACCTTGCCTTGCAAACTTTCGAGGGTGTGAATATTCGTCTTGCATGTATCCACCAGAATCAGCAAGCTGTAACTTAAAAAGCCCAGAGACAGCACTGTACAGCTGTGGCATGGAACGGATGGATGTGCCCCCCAGTTTTTCCCTCAAGGAAACTTCATTATGTGATAGAAATCGGGTCTTCTATTCGGGTAAAGGCCGGGGGGGGGGGGGGCTCCACGAAAGGTGTCTTTATCAATAATCACTCCGAAGTACTGATGACTCGTCTGGCATGGTACAGTGTGATGGCTTGTGAGTAAGCTCGACTAACACGCATTAGACTGGCAAAATAACTTGCACAGACTCACTTCTTTTTTTAGGGTTAGGGTTCACTTGAACTCATTCGCCGAATTTTACTCAATCGGACTCGTACTCAAACTTGCCAAAACTCTGCTCAGCCTGCCTCACTTGAAATTGTGCAGTTCTATTCAACTGGTCTTACTCGGACTCTCATGAACGTACTTAACCTGTACTTAACCTGTACTTAACATATTTCTACTCAGTCGTACTCGCTCAGACTCGATCGAGTCAGTGACTCGAGGGTCATCCTAAGTTGGTCGACTGCAGAGTTTCTGGCCTACATGTTCTTGGGTGCATTGTTGGGCTGTTGACGTCTGGTGCACAGGTGGCTATCATGGAGTACTTGGAGGAGCAGCATCCTGAGCCAACGATGCTGCCCATGGATCCCCTACCTGAGGGCCAAGGTAAACACCAAACTTTTCAGGATCTAAACTGGTGGGAAGGGAGGGTGGAGGGCGCTTGCTCTGTCATTGGCGCATATTACATATCTCTCGAAAAAAAGGAGCGGAGCGTTTGCTCGAGCTTGCTGGCTACTGTGTATTTTAAGCACACTATATTTGGGGTGCGGCGCCGGCACGTGGCAAGAGGCGCACCAGGTCCAAACGCGGCTCCTGATTCATGTCGGCCATAGACAGCATGCTCGTGACGTCATGTATGCAGCTTACGAACGTACTGGTGCTCCACTATGGTGGCCTTGTTGACAAGTTGTGGTTAACTTGCTTCATTGTGATAACGAAGTGGCAGGAACGTCTCTCTGCGAGAACGGAAGAACCTGCATGTGATGTTTTGATAATATTAATGTGACATCGCAAACGTCGCGTCTCCCCCCCCCCCCCCCGTGCTGGTGCTCCATCGCGGTGGTTTCAGTGACGTTATAGCAGCTATCTGCTGTTTGACGATGTGCCCCGTCCACCGAAGTGAGAGAGAACGGGGCTTCTGTATGAAGAGAGGGCAATTCAGAAAGTGGTAACTTAGCGCTCTGTGTGTACGTGTCGGGCACATTACAGAATTTACCTAAGCTATTCACAGCAGTGTTTGCCGGTAGTAGAGAGAGATAGTGTGTATGTGTGTGTGTTTTTTCACAAAGTCGGACTGATAATCGGGACCCCTATAAGGTTAACTGAAACATGTTCCTTCGTTCTTGTTCTCGATGTTATTACATATCGGTATACTTTACAAATTATTGTTCGCGTTTTAAAGCACAGCTCTTATAGGCGCCCGTTTCTGCGTTGAGTGGCGTTGGCGTAACCGATCGAGCGAACGGGGACGAAGGAGGGCGAACGGGGAGCGCAGCGGAGGATGAAAGACGGCGATAACGAGGAGGAGGGAACGACAGTGCCGAGACATGTTCCGCGGCGCCACAGTAGTGCGCGCGGTCGCCGATGACGTCATCACTAAGGTATGCGGCGAGGGCGTCCACCGCGCTGCATGAACGGAGGCCTGTCTGCAGCGGCTGTTGTGGAACGCGCCCACGCGCTGCCTTCCGCGGCCTCCCCGTTAGCGAGGCAGTCGCGCTACGCTCCGTCGGCGGCGGTTGATGTAAAATGGGCTGCTCCAAATTGCGCCTGTCGCGCTACTCGCGGCGTTCTCTTCTTCATGTAAACCGTGTACCCATATACAAAATAGTCTCGGCCAGTTCTTTCGGAAGCATGAGCGACGCGACTGGTGGAATTGCGTCGTCTGCCGCTTCTGCTAGACCAGCGCCTCCTAGACTATATAATGCCTGCCGCATGAAGAAAAAACCAGCTGCCACACCCTTTCCCTCTATTTCTTTCAATTAGTGTCGGTCGCTAGCGCCACATGTGGCGGACGCTGCAGCAATTCGGCATCTTGCATAGCCTCCGAAATGGCCGTGTACAGCTGCTGATCTCGAAGAACTCTCGACTGGCGCGCCCCCCATTGGCCGCGGACAAAAAACACTAAGCAGATGACGTCACGATCGTGTCGGTCGCGAGCGCCACCATGCTCCGTCTGTTTGAAACTCGAGGCAGGCTGGTTCCCCTGGGAGTTCGGGCCACTCCTCAGGCATCTAGTAAAGGAGGCAATGGCTAGACAAGCTGCCCGAGAAGAGGCTCAACGCCGCTGACGCCAGAATTCAGAGGTGCGCGCCGCCGAAGCAGAATTAAGCGCCGTCGCCGAGAAGACCCGGGAGTGCGCGCCCGGGAAGCTCAAGCTAACACAGCTGCGCTCAGAATTCGCATTAGGCAATATCGTATTCGTCGGTGAATATTTTTTCGCTTGTCTGCGACTGTACGGGACGCGGCGTTTGTCCGTCTCTAAATCCATAGGCGTGCGCACGGGGGGGGGGCGAGAAAGGGGGGGCGCAAAGCCAGCCTTATACATTGTAGGGGGGGGGGCGATAGGGGGGGCGCAAAATAAGCCCCATACATTGCGCTGCGACGAACCATCGCCCCCCCCCTGAAGGGTAACCCTGCGCACGCTTATGTCTAAATCAGATACATGCGCGTGTACCTTTTGTGCAGTGTCGTGAAGTTGTGGAGCTGCTCGTTTCCGGAGTACATCCTCTGCAGAGCCCCAGCATGATTCCCTTTCTCGGCAGGGCAGAATGGAAGGAGTGGGCCCACCGCAGCATCACTCGAGGCTTTGCAGGTGACTGAGAAGGCATGCGTATTTCACGACAGGCTGCATTGTCTATAAGCACACATTTGCACAACTGTACGTGTCGCAGTAAAGCTCTCATTTGGGCTAGTTGGTGCACAGACGAACAGATATCGTAGAGTTGCGCGAAAGAACACGGACGAAGGGGAGTGGACAGGACGGGCTGCGTACGTGTCCTTTAAGTGTGAAAAATAAACTTGAAACACGGGCTGCACGTGTGGCAAGTCTGTAGTTCGGAACAGGGCCGTAGCCGGGAGGGTGCTCTAACCCCCTCCCCCCCCTTGAAGTTTTGATTGGAGGGGGGGAAGGAGTAGTAATTACAGAAAAAAGGAGTTTTGCTGAAATATTCAAGCCCTTCAGCGTGCCCCTCCTCCCCCCCGCACACACCCCCGAAAGGTATTCCTGGCTACGGGCCTGATTCAGAATAACTATTTTTTCACTCGCTACCTGGACTTCTAACGTATAATAGTACTGACCAAAATATGATGATAGCGCTCGAGAAAACTGCGTGTATGAAGGTGTGTGCGCGCACGCGCGGCAATTGAATTAGATCGACGCCACTATACAAAAACATTCTAGAGGACGCGCTGTTTCGACTCCGGCCACGGCAGCCTCACATTCGATGTATTTATTTAAAGGGGCCCTGCTACACTTTTTTAGCGTGGTCGGAAAACGCTGCCGATCGGTAGTCGAGGCTCCCGATAACACGCGAGCCAGGCACTATAGCGCAGCCCGCCACTTGGAATTTACAATTAATTCTCAAAGTCAGCTAGAAGTCGTTCTCGCTTCTCTCGACAAATGATGCCACAAAACTAAATGACCGCGCCGTAAACCCAAAGTTCGCGGCCATTGACTGATTTGAGCATCGTGGGCTGCATAGTTACCTAGGCAGCCGCGCGATGCCGCCACGTACCCGTGCGCGTTCGATAAAAAAAGTGCTCAAGATCCCCACGCGCGAAAAGTGTTGCAGGGCCAAGGGCGTCCACAGAAATTTTTGCAGGGGGGGTGCACGCGCAGGGGGGGTGGGGGGGAAGCATCCAGCTTTGGCAGCGTTTCTTTCACTTGCGGTGACATAACAGGCAAGATTAGTCGATGGCATAAAATGACGGAAATTGGATGGCAATACTGAATGCCAGGACCTCAGTGTGCTAAGTTGTGTAGCTTATTGCTACTACATAGAAAAATATCTGAAATGCCAATGGGAGGGGGGGGGGGGGGGGGGGGCAGCCGCCCCCCTTGCACCCCCCTGCGGGACGCCCATGTGCAAGGCCCCTCTAAAGGAGCTCTGCAACAATTTCTTAAGTAATCGCCTGTAATGACTTCATAAATATAGCTTATTTCGTCGCGAATCGAGTACCGCAAAAACATTTTGAATCCGTCAAGTACGAACGGAGCTACAGGATTTGTCGCACGCTTCAAGCGCTTTCTTTCTCATTCCACACTCGCGAGCGCGCTGAAAGCTACGCGTGGAGGGGAATGACAAGGGGTCAAGAAGATGCGTTTCGTCGTATAATAATAATATACATCTGGGGTTTAACGTCCCAAAACCACGACATATGATTATGAGGGACGCCGTAGTGGAGGGCAGTGGCGTAAATCCGTGAAGACCACAAGGGGGGGACGCACATCTTGCAATGGCGGCCATTTTGTTTTTATATGTATTTTTTATTTTTAATCATATAAAATTAAAATTATGCATTACCATAGAATAATGATAATAATAATAATAATGATAATAATAATAATAATAATAATAAAACAAGCATGAGCATCGGCGCCTGGTCAGAAAAATAGCACTGAGTATCCAATACCAATAGAAAGCAACATCGCATGGCGAAGTTAGTTTCTAATAGCAACTCGAAGGCAGGCGCCAGCATTTTTGCAGCTGCGTCATTCGGGTTAAATTATGCAATAAAAATTGTACAACTTTTTGTGCTAACGCATAAATGTATCCCCCCATCGTGCGCATCGGCTAGAAGTACTTAGCTTTCTGTTCAATGAAAGTGCTTCAGATTTCAGAGTTGGTTTCACGGAGAGTGTGTTGTTCTTGACTCTCAAAAGAAATTCAAATATGATATTTGGAAGACAAAATCTCGAGGGGGGGACACTTGCATGGGGTGTCCCCCCCCCAGCCTGAACACAGGGGGGGTCAGGACCCCCCTGACCCCCCCCCATGATTTACGCCACTGGTGGAGGGCTCCGGAAATTTCGACCATCTGGTGTTCTTTAACGTGCACTGACATCGCACAGTACACGGGCCTCTACCATTTCGCCTCCATCGAAACGCGACCGCCGCGGCCGGGATCGAACCCGCTACCTTCGGGTCAGCAGTCGAGCACCCTAACCGCTACACCACCGCGGCGGACTGCGTCTCTTCGTCAGCGCGCGTCGTGACCTTGAGCACTTTTAATTTTTTTCTTCGAACGCATGGCTTACTTTCAATGCGATCGCGGGCACGTGGCGGCATGCCGCGGCGGCCACAGCAACTATACAGCTCACGACGCTCAAATCAGCCAATGGCCGTGGGCTTGCGTATATGGCGCTGTAATGTGGGTATATGAATGACATCATTTATACAAAGAAGAGGGAATCATTTCTAGCTGACTTTGAGAATTAATTGTAAATTACAGGCCGAGTGCTGTGCTGTAACGTCTCGCTCGCGCGTCCCCAGGAGCCTCGACTACCGATCGGTAGCGTTTTTCTGACCATGCTGAAAAAGTATTGCAGGGCCCCTTTAAAGGAGTACTGACACGATTCTGAGGCACCCCAAAAGGGAACTCTATCGTTTCCATAGTGTGCACTGTCATCGCTCTCCACACACCGGAGCCACACAACGCGTACAAAATATTATACATTGATTTTAAAGTTCGTCGCCCAGCATCTGCAAGCCAGCCCCACCGCAATGGACATTATCATGACAAATCAACACAGCTCACTGGGTTCGCGAAATTTGCGTCCTGCATGCAGCCTAAGTCGCAGAAATCACTCTCAGAGTCACTGGACGACAATGCACTCATCGCTGTTTACGTGAACCACGTGCGACGTACTGACAGCAAACAGGCAACTGTTGCTTGTATGTCGCGAGTTGCAGTCTTCCCGTGACGTCAGAGCAGTCTTGATACGTCACTGCGAAGCCACCCTCTCGATACCGAAACCGAAATTGCTGTTTTAAAGTAGCGGTAATAAAAATATATTCGATGCATTTCCATGCACCGCGACACTCTTTTTAGGGTTCTCGACACCCACGTTTTTATTTGGAGCAACAACCCGAAAATATTTAAAATTCGTGTCAGTACTCCTTTAAGTGTCCCATGTGATTGACATTAATCTGGAGTTCCTTCACTAGTCAAGGTAATGTCGTGGTTTTGGCGCTTAAAACAGTGGGATATAGTTTTTACACATACGTTCGGGGGTGTATAAAGTTTTAGCGCACACGCACGTTTGAGATCTGTGGTTTAATATGTTCTTGAATTTCGCTTTTGCCTTGTTGTAACTTCCAGCCTTGGAAGCCATCCTTGCGGAGACAGCCGGCCGGTACTGCTTCGGTGATGATGTGACATTCGCCGATGCCTGCCTGTTGCCGCAAGTACACAACGCAGAACGCATCGGCGTTGACCTTAACGCCATTTCCAACGTTGCGGCGTATATGCGAGGCACTTCGGCAGCACCCACTCGTCAAGAAGGCCGATCCATCGTGTCAACCAGACACACCGCCAAATGGAGTGCCCAATACGTTTGACCTTTTCAAGGACCCGAATAACCAATAGGAATACAGTCGACCCTCATTATAACGAAGTAGGGCCTGGACTATAAGTTAGTTCGTTGTATCCGACATTCGTTGTATGGCAGAAATAGAAATCGGCAATGTGGCTCACGCAAAACTCGTAGACACAAAAACGAAATATTCCACTATAAGCGAGGTAATCCTTATCTGTCTCCTTGTGGCATTGCAAACTGAGCGGAACTTGATAAAGTGAAGCTGCAATAAAACAAAGTTTGTTTGACAAAACAGGCCTGCGTTCAGATTTACCTGGAGAAGGACGTGATTCAAACGATTAGTATGTGGTTTTGGAGTGTCTTTCAGTATTTATTTTGCTTTTTATGCTACCTTCTGGGCCTGGCGCGAACCAATTATTTTTTCGTTATAGCCGATATTTGTGGCGGCTCTCGCATTTCCAGTTTCGTTATAGAAGGAATAATCGTCACTGAAATAATGCGTGTCCAACGAAAGTTCGTATTTAGTTCGCTGTAACCGATAATTCGCTATATCAGTGTTCCTTATAACGATGTTCAATTGTTATAGGAAGACAGTTCATAATCGTCCACCTCTTGATGCAATAAAACAAGAATTTACTGCGCTTCATGCAAGAGACGAGCAATACGCACAGTTAAGCGTACCTTTTGTTGACATTGAACACTCAAGCACAACAAACACAACAAGCACTCTGTGAACCCCGTCATGATGAGTAATAACTGCTAACATTGTCGTCAACACCCACATTACAAGAGGAACTTCAGGAAGGGATTACAAGCATAGGCGTGCGTAGGGTTCTCCTTAGGGAGGCGAACTTCTGACGCAGACCCCCCCCCCCCCCCCCCCCTGGTCGAAACAAGCTCCGGCAACGCGCCGCAGCAACGGCGCGTTGCCGCGCTTAACGCGGAGGCCACTGCTTAGCAGTGGATGCACAAATTAAAGGGGTGGTGCCACCGAATTTGTGGCTAGCGCTAGGAAGCATGATACACGTACCAACTACCAAGATTCACTTATTCTTACTAAATAATTTAATATCGCCATACTTATGTGGACAACTTTCGGTTTCGGTTTCTGGGCGCCAAGTCATCGCTTCATTTTCATTTTTTGAATCCATGGCGGAGCTTCTTATCTTTCGGACTCGACCAACCGGGGGAAGGGAGAGGGCAATAAGGTAGAACATGCCCTCCCCTCTTCCCCCCCCCCCCCCCCAGAGGAGAACCCTGCGCACGGTGGAGGGGGGGCAGCGGGGGGGCGCCCCCCCCCCCTCCCACCTATTCATCTAAGATAGAGGGGGGGTCGCAAAGTCTGCACCATACTTTGACTTATTAGGGAGGGGGGCGCTGTGATAACCCTTCGGCCCCTGTGAAGTAGAACCCTGCGCAAGCACATGCCAATGATTCTTGAAATGTAACGTATCAGGAGTCCTCGGGCCGCCGTCAAAAGCCTGGGTCGCGAAGCCATGACAGAAAAGGTCCGATTCAATAAATGTAGTGGCAGGCTTGGCGCCTCCCTCAAATAATAGAAAAAAGCCCCCCCCCCCCCCCTTTTTTTTTTCTCTCTCCTGGGCGCATGCCTGTGATCATAGGCGTGCGCACGGGGCTAGAAGGGGGGGGGGGCGCAATGCCAGCCCCATACATTGACATAATAGGTAGGAGGGGGGCGATAGGGGGGGGGGGTGCAAAGTCAGCCCCATAGATTGACATAATAGGGAGGGGGGGGTGGGCGCTGAGATCACGAACCTTCGCCCCCCCCTCCCCCTGAAGTGGAACCCTGCGCACGCTTATGCCTGTGATTACAAGTGAGTCGGGGCGAACTTGGTTGCGATGTGTTCAGGTACTTGGGTTGCTATAATTAAAGGGCTCCCTCCGCCGCCAATTAGGAAGAAATGGATGTACCCCGGAATAGTTAGGGGCGGATGAAGGACTTTTCCGAAGTAGCGGGGTCAGCTTATGAGACGGCTGATACTGATACCTAAAGCTGAATATGGGCTGTCAACACCAGCTTTATATATTCAAAAAGGGGAAGTCGGGACATCCGGGACCTGCCTCTGCCTCCGCTCGTACTCTGGAGTTCATGGCCACGCGCTCGCTAGGAAAATGTGCGCAGGAATTTACAAAAGAAAGAAAAACAGATTTTCGTGGCTTTCACTATCAACCAAGACAAAGACACGTGTGTTAGCGCGTCCTTCCTCAATATCGACGGCAAACAGAGGGTAACTCCGTATCTCGGTCAAGCCGTGTAGGGCACTCATGAGCACTCACAACAGGTTTTGCTGTATTTAAAGGGGTACTGACACAAAATTTCGCGGCCGAGATAGCCTGCTGGATCGATTCCCGTGTACATGCGTGTACCATCTGCAAAATATCGACAGCGAATAAAGCTTGGAAGGTATTTTATATGAATTTTGAAGTTCGCGTGCGCGATCCAGCATTCTAGGCCGCACCTGGCGGCATTGACACCCTCGGAGGTGACCCGCGGTGACCCCCCCTACTTCCCGGTACAACAGGTTATGATGACGTCGTAGCCGCCATTTCTGTTTTGGCGCGCTCGCCACTGCGCTGTTGGTGACTGCTCGGCGGCTGCTCGCGAGTGTGTGGCCGCGGCCAAGAGGAGGCGCTGCCGCGGCGCACGCGTTGAAAGTTTTGTGTTTGGCGACAGTACAGCTTTCCCGTTTCCTGCTCCCAAGGACTTCTTGATTTCCCTGTGCTGCCTGGGCTGCAGTGACAGGCCACAATGCCGAAATCCTTCTGCGCCGTTTCCTTCTGCACGTCGAAGTCGGGATCAGGCGTATCGCTGCATACGTTTCCCCGCGACGAACCTCGGCGGCAGAAGTGGATCGAGTTCGTGTGCGCTTGTGGACGTCAGGAGTATCAGGACTGGTCCCCCGTGCAGAACAGTCGCGTTTGCGGGCTCCATTTCGAGGCGCATTGCTTTACCACACAGGCGCCGGACTTGGCGTACATGGGTCTTCCGACTCCACCCTGTGCATCGCTCACGTCTGGTGCTCTGGTGTTACCTAGCTTTCTTCGGCACCAACAAATTGAAGGGCATCACAATGTTATCAAGTGATTCAATCGAATATTGAACGTAGAAAAAGAGAACGTACTTTGGCTTAATGAATTGCCCTGCAGAACCTTTGTGCACGAATGTGTCGGGTCTTACCATAGTACATTGCCGACGCGAGGTTCATCGTGGTCGTCGTCGCTGGTATCGTTGCCGCTTCCCGACGAAGCACTCCTCGCCAGCGGGTCAAACCTGAAGTGATTCGCCCCGTCGTAAATTCCTTCCATCCCCGTCGCAAGAAAATTGTCGCCGTCAGACGACGATGAGCCCGACGACGACAGCGAGGACGATAACGGCGACGACATCACGCAGCATGGGTGACAAGCGAATGCAAGCAGACGATGCAGACCGCGCGGAAGTGCGTCACTGTTCGGTGTGCTCCGTGACCGAGCGTTTCACTCGCTAGGTGGCGATAGTTGCACCCGGCGGCTTGTCGTTTTTGGAGCTCTGTCAAACCGAAACTGAGGCTGTGTCGGTAATGAGGAGCTTGTAATTAATTATCTGTCGCGCGCTGCAGCAAACGATGTGCCGTGTTATGACTAACAGGCCCCCAGCAACACATTGCAGCAAAAAAACGCGGGGCGAAAATTTTTGTGTCAGGACTCCTTTAAGCTGCAAGTGCGTGAAATACATTTATGGGATGTTCTTTTCAGTTGCAGTTTTCAGTCTAGCGTTTGTCCCCTTACATAAGCCTTACATCAGTAAGATTTTTTGAAAATTGTTTTCGCTAGTAGATCGACCGTTCTTGTAGCGAAATTAACACGTATCTATTAACCAGTTTACCTCCCCTCGCACGAACTCTCGTATTGGAGCACGCAGATTCTGGTTCTACGCAGATTTTCTACGCGCAGTTTGAAAGCGCAGATCACCACGTTCAAATCTAGCGCCATATTGCCAATGTGGCCTCCGAGGTTGCACGTGCATGGTGCATGGTGTCGCGGTAATCTCAAAGGCCACGTAAACTGCAAAGTATCTTTTATGCGTTGCACGATAGAGGACCTCGCTGCGGAGCGGCGATAACCGAAACAAAACAAAAATGTGCACACTTGACAAGCTGACGGCAACAAGTGTTTGGCGAGTTTAGCCGCTGAGCGCAGAGAGGCAGAAAGTTGCAGCGGTTGCAGTTAGCTCTCGACTTTTTCCGCGTACGCTTTGAAGCTCTTCGCTCGGCTCAAAAGCACTCGCCATGTCGAAGGTGAGTTTACAGCATACTTTGATCAGTTTCAGAGGGCACGAATCAAGCGAATGACAAACTATGTTCAATTGCAGCCCGTCCTACTTTCCAGCTATCTCAGTTCCTGCGCCTGGCGCGTACGCATTGGTGAGTTTTCCTTTTTACCTTGCCTCTGATTACCGCAGTGGCCTCATTTCTTACCTCGAATTACCGTGGCCCTCTGAGCACTTCCTACAAGACAGCGCGACTGCGAATTACACGAAATGGAAACGGCAAACTGTGCCAATAACTGCAAAGAAAAGCCGCGGGTCCTCAAACCCAGCCTAAACAGCCGTTTTCGTTGATGCATGACCGTAGGCGTGGCACACGTGTGGCGTGGCGCCAAGTACGAATCTTAAATGTCGGGTGTATGAATCTGTGCTTATAATAGCTAGTGCGGATTGAGCAATGTATGTGCCTGTGCTTATCGCAGTTCTTGAAGTGAAGAAGATCGACTTCGAATATCGGACGGTGGACTTGAGGCCAGGCAATGGCGAACAGGTATGTCCGTGTGCATGTACTGCGCACGAAAGAGCTTTGCGCTGTCAGAGGTATTACAGACTTAATTTCTAAAGGTTGAAGTCAATCTACAACTGCGAATCTAACCCCTTTCAACCTGTATAAACTGCGATAAAGTGGTTTGCCCCACTTGGATACTAGGTGGGTTTAGCTCCAGGGGTAAATTCCAAACGGGATTTTACCAGCTACTGGAGTATTTGTATAGAGACAATCACTCCAGTAGCGGATCCAGAGGGGAGGGGGGGAGGGGCGATCCCCCCCCCCAAAGCCTGTGTCAACCCCCCCCCCTCTTTTCAGTGCTTGCCACCCACCTCCTATCACCAATTATAGGACAAATGAGTGGGAACCACTCTGAGCACACATTAACGGTATTTATGCTATGGTGGGGTTTTTGTGCTAGTAAAAACAAAAAAGTCATGACCCCGCCCCCCCTCTCTAGTGTTAGATGAAGCGACCCCCCCCCCCCCCCCCCAATATGAGTGGCTGGAGCTCCCCCCCCCCCCCCGAAATTTTTCAATTTTGCTTGCGTATATATACACGCACACATACAAACGCACGCACGAACATACATAAAGTATGGTTGAACCCCCCCCCCCCCCCCCCCCGAAAAAAATTTCTGGCTACGCCACTGCACCTGGGTCTTTAGGCACTTGAACGTAGAAAGCTTATCACTGGATGTTATTCTCCGAGCCTGGAATGTGACTACGGACAGCTTTTTTTACCGTACGTGTTTGAAGTCCTTCGGTGGCGCCGGAGGCTTGACCGAGTGGCTCATGATTTACGATACGACGGAGCAGCTGTAGCACTCTGTACTTTGTCAGGAGTTTGGAAAGGAGCCAATTTGTGAACAAGTTTTTTTTTTTCCTGTGCAAAGCAATGCCCACAGCAGTCTCATCAGTCTGACATAAAGACACAGAAAGCTTTGATACTTTCCTCATTATTATTTTTTATTTTGGTCAAAGTGTGATCATTATGACAAATTTCAATATCTCTTGAAGTTTTCAGTTTCAGTTTATTGGTTACATATGCACCTGTTACAAAATACTTGTATACACATTTCTTTGCCGCAATAACACCTTTTTGCAGGCTAGTTGGTTCATATCGAACGGGTAGCATACTGCGCAAGCACGAAGGAAGGAAGGACCCTTAGCTACGATGACTACTATGACATTATGAAGTGTTTTTCTCTGAGATTGGCTTGATAACAAATTGTGTTTTAAGTGTGGTCGTGAGAAACCCTTTGGCTCGTTCTGTTCGACTGAATTCATTGTAATAGATAGAGGTGATGGATTCTTCCCCAGATGAAGGCACTGCTCGAACACCTTGATCTTCTAGGCCTGTCTGACGACTAGGCCTTGCTCTTTTTAGTTGACACAGACAGGGTTATGTTTGTAAAAAAAAAGTTGTCCTCCTTTCTCTCTTCGTACAAAGGTGATTGCTTGCAAGCACACTAGGTTGCTTTGATCAACATATAACCAAACTTTGCGAAGTGAGCTGGTGAGGGGCCCTTTAAAGATTTCCTGTGCGCTACGCTTTGCAAATCGTGGTGTTGCAATAATGATCACTGCGTTTCACGTTTGCTTTCAGCGAACCGAAAAGTTCAAGGCGATGAACCCAATGGGCCAGGTTCCTGTCTTGCTCGTTGACGGAAAGCCCATCAGCCAATCGGTACTGTCAAATATTTTTTACGCTCCTTTCTAAAAAAAAATTTCTATTTGTCAATATATGGTGTGTCAGTCTTTAATTTGTCATTCAAGCATGTTAAGGCACACCTATGCTTATGCTGGGAATGTTATTTTATAAATTAGAGAGTGCTTCCTACAAAGAAAGAAAGAAACACCAGAGGATAATCTGGCGCTAATAAAAGCAGTTCAGCCAGCATGGAATGATGCATAGTAGTACTCAATCTTGTCCACACTTCATTCTCATGGCTGCAGCTGACCTTGCAACCTAAGATATCAATAAATTTCAATGCAGTGTTTAAGTTCAAGTATTGGCAAGGACCAAAGTGTGTGCACCGAGACCTGTTACATTGTGCGTTAATGAAGATATTGATTAGAAATTCAGAAATGTTAACATGTAAAGCAACGGAATGACTGCCTGAAGAGACGTGCGAATGTCAGACAAACACATATAACACCGCCACCACCCAAAATAATTCACCAAGGAGAATTTTCACTCACCAAGAATAATTATAATAAAATTAACAAATTCTGAAGACTGCCCTAATTCTTGATGTCGGGTAGTAGCACTTGCACGTCAGTATTTGTGTGCCCTGGTGTACTAGATGGGTTAAGTTTGCGTTTCACATGCTGCCGAAGCAGATCTCGGAGGCCTAGTAAATATAAGCGCGTAGTTGAGATCTGCTCTGCCTAGTGCCGCAATGATCCCATCTGCTCACAAGAACAGCTTGTGCTCTTTCAATGAACTCATTCAATTAATTTTTATTAATTATCCTGGCTGTTAACTGGCCCTTTTCTTAAGTAAAATTATGTGCTAACGTATATATACACTACAACTGTTAAAGGGGTACTGACACAAAATTTCGTGGGCGAGATAGCCTGTGGGATCGATTACCGTGAACGTGCATATATCATCTGCCAAATATCAACAGTGAATACAACTTGGGAGGTATTTAAATGAATTTTGATGTTCGCGTGCGTGATCCAGTGCTATATGTCGCACCTCGTGGCATTGACACCCTTGAAAGTGACTCGCCGGTAACCCCCCCTTCCCCACTTCCCCGATGTCACCACACTGCAGTTGGTACAACAGTTATGATGACGTCATAGTCACCATTTCTCTTTTGCTGCGCTTGCGCCAACAGACTCCTTTTCGGCAGCTGCTCGCCAGTCCGTAGCCACGACGCACATGTTGAAAGATTTGTGTTTGGCAACACTGCTTTCCCGTTTTCTGTTCTGAAGGACTTCTTGATGCAGACTGTGTGTAAGTGCATCAAAGTTCTGTGTGCCAACCATAGGCGTGCACGGCAGCCGCCCCCCCTAATCACCTAAGAGAGGGGGGCCGCAAAGTCAGCCCTATACATTGACATAATGGGGAGGGGGGGGCACTGTGATGAACCTTCACCCCCCCTGAAGGGGAACCCTGTGCACGCCTATGGTGCCGACGTAGTTGAGCATTGCACACGCTAGGTTGTTGATAGTTGCACCCAGTGGCTTGTCGTTTTTTGAGCTCTCTCAAGCCGAAACAGAGACCAATCGGTAATGAGGAGCCTGTAATATAATTATCTTTCACACGCTGCAGCAAAAGATGTGTCGTGTTATGACTGACAGGCCCCCTGCAACACATTGCAGCAAAAAAACGCGAGGCCAAAATTTTTGTGTCAGTACCCCTTTAACTTGAACCGAATCCATCGATTTCATACCAGCTTTATTTTTTTAAACAAATTTTTTGGGTTATTTGGAAAACTGGAAGTCGGGGCTCAACGGGAAGTGCTAGGAAGCGAAACAAGGGTGTCACTCAGTGCTCATGGGCCTCCAATAATAATGAGCTTATCAATATGCCATGCTCAGGTAGCCATCATGGAGTACTTGGAAGAAAAGTATCCAGAGCCAAAGGATGCTGCCTGCAGACCCCTACCTGAGAGCCAAGGTGAATGCACTACTCTACATTCACTGTTGTCTTTTAACTCGATTGTGATAATGCATGTCACTGAAGTAAAGGAAAGTTAAGATTTATTAAGTAAGAGGGTTTACCTTGAGCTCTATTCTAACTTTCCCATATAAACAGACCTGAAATGTAGTCTTGTTACACGAAGCAATCGCTGAACTTATCTGAATGAATTTTGCCGCAACAAAAATAATGAAGGGCGACAAACTCCTTCTTAGCTGTCCCTTGTCATGGACCTGAAGCCTTTCGTATGAAAAAAGGCACAGGAGCCACTGGCAATGCCCATGGGACAAAATATTAATAAACTTTATGTAATTTAACAGCGGCTCACAAACTGGTCACCCATAGCAAAGTCTCCTCAAACTGAAGTCTTATATGCTGTCGAGTCAGGGCGGGACATACACATGACACACACTCATATAATATCTTTGATAAATGGTATGCGTTTGCCTAGGTGCGCGTAATATGGTCTAATCCTCACTTTTTTTGCTAAGTCATGTCACTCCATTAAATTTTGTCGGATCGCTGCATTGTTCTGTTATGAGGCTCTGTGTATTATCTTTGTTGCAGCTTGCTGTGGACACACATCTGAAAGTACTACTATGTGTGCATCCTGTTTTATTGTCTAATGGGAAACATTCTTATTCCAAAGACCTGTTTCTCTTCTATGTTTGAACAAAAAAGTCGAACAGTCGGCCGGAATTTTTTTAGCTTGATGTTCTGAAGAATTCGCGTGATAGACCCATTCATTTTTTCACGCTTTCTTTAACTATGAATATACACCAACTCGCCCAACTGTCCCTGTTAATCCCTGGGGCTCTGGCCAGTGACTTTTGCGTTACAACAGCATTCCCACCCGCACAGGACAGAACATAAGCACTTGGTTCCAAAAATAGGTCGCCGATGCTATCTCCAGTCACTCTGTACTTGCCATATCTTGCCCTCCTCATAACTTCTTATCTCAGAGACTGATATAAGAGCTTGAAGCTCAACGTTTTCAAGATGTGAGCGAGTCAAAGAAGAAGACAACAAAGGTGCTGGGGATCATTTGTTTGCAGTTTTGATAGCTGTGAACGACATCCACAGTCCGCCGTTGTAGTATAGCGGTTACGTTACTCGGCTGCTGAACCGAAGTTCGTGGGTTCGATCCTGTCTGCGGTGGTCGCATTTCGAAGGAGGCAAAATGCTCAAGGCCTGTGTGCTGTGCAGTATCAGTGCATGTTGAGAACACCAGATGGTCAAATTTGCCGAATCTCTCCACTCGAGCGTCTCTCAAAATCATATTGAGGTTTTGCTATGTAAAATCACAGATATTATTAATGACAACCACTCTCGCCCTCCAACTTGTTGGTGGGTCAAGCTCGTGTTTTATGGAGAGTGTTTTAAATGCAGGTGATTAATATTTTGGGATGCTCAAAGTGATATTTTAGTTTGAAAACTTTAATCTCATTATTTCTTGGTCCTCGCTGCTGTATGTATACACTGTATGCCATTATCTAAACAGTAATCGCACAGGGTCCTAGGGTCCCGTTTTCAGTATTAACACTTTGGGACCCTTGTCTGTATACTAGATTTACATACTTGTTCCGTGCGTGAACTCATACTTCAACCTAAAAAAAAAGCATCTATGCTGGATCTAACAATTAAAAAAAAAAGATTATGTAATATGCCATGTGTTCATCTTCTAATGATAATTGAGTGCTTTCTTGATGAATTATGTAGAAGGGCTACAAACACTAGTGATGCAAAACTAAGGCTAGATTGATACATTGTTGAGTAATACCTGTCTATTGTACAAGAACAATTGAAAGTACTGTCATCTGCGAATTGCTGGTTACGCAAAATTGCGCTACCTACCACACACCAAATATCATGAACATGTTTTCCCATTCCCTGTTGCATGAACATAGTATTACCCTTGGTCAGCAATTATGAAATTTATGGCAATACCAGTAACCATGAATTGACTACTGATAGCACTCTCACTAGGGAGCATTATAGTTTGATAGCTTTGTAGTGAAATATTCAAATAATACGAATTGTAATATGATATATTGATAGTTCTATTGCTAGTGCATAAAACAATATTTCACTCTGAAACTACAGGTAGTAGCACCATTCATAACCTTTCATTTTTTTCGATATTAATGGGTTAAATAACCATTATCAAATTATTGATAGTCTTGTGTGACTAACTGACATGTACTTTTCCCCCATCATTGTTGAGGTATTTCATCCACCATGACTGTCTCACAAGCATGAAAATCTAGGTACCTGTAAAAAAATACAAATTCCTAAGATAGGGAGGAAATGACTTAGATAAGTATGCAATGCCTTTCCAAAATAAAAAAAGCAAAATCTTTGGAACTTTTGGAGCGCTGTGATGTCGTTCGGCTGTGCTTTTCATAGCTCTCTAAGCTTCACCAATGCCAAACCTTGAGGTTCAAACACATCGATGGTTATGTTACAGTGCCCGAGTGACCATTAGGCACGCTATTTTCATTCACTCCCACCCATCCAGATTCCAGTTTTGCGCAGATGTTAGATGCCATGAGCATCCTGTAGAAGCAGCTGTGCTTTGAAAATTGCGTAGCATAGTAACAGCTGTAAATGTGTCCGCAAAAAATAAATACATAAAAAGACGCAGTGCTTTGACTTCATAAAAAAAAAAGGGACAGATTAGGCAAGCTGTCTCACGTTGCAGACATGGCGTTCGAGACAATTTTAGACTGTCCATTCCTGACACTTATCTAAGCACGTGTTTGTTGGGATAATTTATTCAAACAGTGGCCTGTTGTGTGGCATGCTATCTATAGGCCTGAGCACGCATTGACACTGCGACGATAAGGACACGTGCAGACTCAAAAATAAAAGCCAGCCACGGCGAGACTGCGCTGCAATCCGTGTAGCAGTCACAGTTGGCTGACCGGAGACGACAGCTGTTTGTGCAGGAAAAGCGGCTCGGTTTTACGAAGAGAGCGGATGTGCGTCTAAAAACGTGCGCCTGAGCGGACGCTACGGTGCATACATATAGTACTTGAACTGTTAACTGTCCATCCGACTGCCGGTTATTTTTCCTTTGATTTCATTATTATTTTTCGCCAGAAAATTTTGGGAGGAAGCCATACCACAGGGTTTCAATTGAAAGAGCATGAAAGTTTGTGGTGTGGAATAAAACTTGCAGCAAAATGCTACGTCATGTTCTTTCTGCATCTTGTTTGTTCGCACTGTTTTGAATGACATTTGCCAGCTATAATCAGCATCAGCACACTGTTACTTCAATAATAATAATTGTTAGGGTTTTACATTCAAATGCTATGATATGATTATGAGAGATGCTATAGTGAAAGGCTCCGGTAATTTTGACCATCTGGGGTTCTTTAACGTGCACCTAAATATAAGCACACAGGCCTCTAGCATCTTGCCTGTGCCAAAATGTCGGACAAAATGTGACTGCTGTGGCCACTGGGATTCGATGCCGCGACCTTCGGGTCAGCAGTCGAACACCATAACCAATAGACCACCGCGGTGGATTCTACGTTACTGCAATAGGACTCCTTTATATTAGGGGCGAAGCTCCTTAGGGCGTGGGTCTGTCCCTCCTCTGTAGTCGTAGTTGTGGTAGGTGGTAGGTAGGTAGCCACATGTAGTGGAATGTACCCACTCCACGTGATAAAGATGACGATGACGCAGTATAGTGGAATGTACCCACTACACGTGATAACGATGAAGTATAAGCGCGTTCCAGTATAGTGGAATGTACCTACTACACATGATAAAGATGACGATGATGCAGTATAGTGGAATGTACCCACTACACGTGATAACGATGAAGTATAAGCGCGTTCCAGTATAGTGGAATGTACCTACTACACATGATAAAGATGACGATGATGCAGTATAGTGGAATGTACCCACTACACGTGATAACGATGAAGTTAAGCGCATTCCAGTATAGCGGATTGTACCCACTACACGTGATAACGATGAAGTATAAGCGCGTAGCCACTACACGTGATAAAGATGACGATGATGCAGTATAGTGGAATGTACCCACTACACGTGATAACGATGAAGTTAAGCGCATTCCAGTATAGCGGATTGTGATAACGATGAAGTATAAGCGCGTTCCAGTATAGTGGAATGTACCCGCTACACGTGATAAAGATGACGATGATGCAGTATAGTGGAATGTACCCACTACACGTGATAACGATGAAGTTAAGCGCATTCCAGTATAGCGGATTGTGATAACGATGAAGTATAAGCGCGTTCCAGTATAGTGGAATGTACCCACTACACGTGATAAAGATGACGATGATGCAGTATAGTGGAATGTACCCACTACACATGATAACGATGAAGTTAAGCGCATTCCAGTATTATATAGTGGAATGTACCCACTACACGTGATAAAGATGGCGATGATGCAGTATAGTGGAATGTACCCACTACACGTGATAACGATGAAGTTAAGCGCATTCTAGTATAGTGGAACGTACCCACTACACGTGATAACGATGAAGTATAAGCGCGTTCCAGTATAGTGGAATGTACCCACTACACGTGATAAAGATGACGATGATGCAGTATAGTGGAATGTACCCACTACACGTGATAACGATGAAGTTAAGCGCATTCCAGTATAGCGGATTGTACCCACTACACGTGATAACGATGAAGTATAAGCGCGTTCCAGTATAGTGGAATGTACCCACTACACGTGATAAAGATGACGATGATGCAGTATAGTGGAATGTACCCACTACACGTGATAACGATGAAGTTAAGCGCATTCTAGTATAGTGGAACGTACCCACTACACGCGATAACGATGAAGTATAAGCGCGTTCCAGTATAGTGGAATGTACCCACTACACGTGATAAAGATGGCGATGATGCAGTATAGTGGAATGTACCCACTACACGTGATAACGATGAAGTTAAGCGCATTCTAGTATAGTGGAACGTACCCACTACACGTGATAACGATGAAGTATAAGCGCGTTCCAGTATAGTGGAATGTACCCACTACACGTGATAAAGATGACGATGATGCAGTATAGTGGAATGTACCCACTACACGTGATAATGATGAAGTTAAGCGCATTCCAGTATAGCGGATTGTACCCACTACACGTGATAACGATGAAGTATAAGCGCGTTCCAGTATAGTGGAATGTACCCACTACACGTGATAAAGATGACGATGATGCAGTATAGTGGAATGTACCCACTACACGTGATAATGATGAAGCGCGTTCTAGTATAGTGGAACGTACCCACTACACGTGATAAAGATGACGATGATGCAGTATAGTGGAATGTACCCACTACACGTGATAAAGATGACGATGATGCAGTATAGTGGAATGTACCCACTACACGTGATAACGATGAAGTATAAGCGCGTTCCAGTATAGTGGAATGTACCCACTACACGTGATAAAGATGACGATGATGCAGTATAGTGGAATTTACCCACTACACGTGATAACGATGAAGTATAAGCGCGTTCCAGTATAGTGGAATGTACCCACTACACGTGATAAAGATGACGATGATGCAGTATAGTGGAATGTACCCACTACACGTGATAACGATGAAGTATAAGCGCGTTCCAGTATAGTGGAATGTACCCACTACACGTGATAAAGATGACGATGATGTAGTATAGTGGAATGTACCCACTACACGTGATAACGATGAAGTTAAGCGCATTCCAGTATAGCGGATTGTACCCACTGCACGTGATAACGATGACAATGACGCTGATGACCATGAAGTATAAGCGCGTTCCAGACCACACATTCTCTTTCTGCCATGGATGAAAACGATAGAGCTTCACCCACTCATCATCATTCACTTCGTGGATATGGCGTGATTTTTTTCTTCACTAGACTGAAAAAAAAAAGGAAAAACACCTCGGCAGCCAGGAAACGTATGATGCAAACATGCAGTTGAAGTTCTTCGATGCTTATGATATCACAGTAGGTGCGTTTGGCACTGGCAAGAAGTTCTGAAAATCAACATTGACTCACACATTCTATTTTTGGAAATGAGCACGTTGCTGAAAAATTGATGAGAACAGAGTTGAATAAGAATTCTTTTGATTCTGTTTGGACCTGACTTAGCGTTTCTTTCTAGCGTCTCATTAACCCTTTAACCGCCAACCTCGAGCTGTACTCGTCACATGAGTTTGTACCAATATCGCCAACGACGAGTCGTGACACGAGTTTGTACCAATATCGCCAACGACAAGTCATGCTCGTCCAGTCCGATTTTCCGCTCCTTCCGCTGCAAATGACACATCACGGTCGTCAATTGCTTTGCTTGCAATTTTCTACCCTAGCAGGTGATAATTGTCTATGAAGAACCGCATTTCATAGCTGTTACATGTGTTTTAAGCTTGGCCATTTCATAATGCCGCTTCGCAAGAAGAATGTCAGTGGCGGCGATGTTCCAAGAAAAAAGAGGTGCTTCTTGGAGCAGTACAGAAAGCAGCGATAGTGACAACATGGAAGTTGTGTCTGAAAGTGACTCGGACATGGTCTTTACCCTGGATATTGCTTCAGATGACAACGAGGCTTTGTGTCGCACCATGCTTCAAAATCGACCACACTAAGACCAACTGTTAATCATGGAAGCTTTTGTGACGATGAAATGTGTGTGCTATTTTCAGTGTGTTACCATGTATTGCATCAAATTAGTACTTTCAGTACGTTCTGACCCATTACCATTGAGGGAAAAGCCAACCTCAACAGCAGTTCTTTTTTTTTTTTAATTGCTGTGCTAATTCTAAGCAGAAATCAGTGATGTAATATATTTTCAGAATCAGAATTGCATGGAAAAAAATTATTTTAAAAAATTGGCAATTTCAGAAGTTAGATTAGCAGTTAAAGGGTTAAAGGGATGTTAAAGACACACATTCGAATACTCAAGTAATGTTATGCTGCCCTTTGGGGGAATTGTGCGAGATAAGTTTATAGTTGCACATGTTTGGCAATATCAGAAATCTCGGAGGCCATGCTCTGGTCGGTGACACTAACCAATCAGGTGCTCAAGATCACCTGTCCACAGAGGGCACCACACTTCAACAGGTAGCAGCGGTAGATCTATTGAAATCCACTGTAAATTTGTCATAATTCGATGTTGAAATCTAGATTGCACATTGCACACACAAAAATGGCACATTGTACAACTCCATGTGATTTGTTGCTAGATTTCTTGAAAATTGCAGAGTCAGTCCTTTCGTACGTGCATACGCATTTTCCTTGCTCAGGAAAGCTTCCTTTTCAGTGAATAATTGATAACTTGCACGTGACGTCACCGATGCAAAACATGGCTCCAACATGGCCGCTTAGATGACATCGAGGCAGTATAAGCACGCGGCGATTAACCTTCTTCAGTGTGATAACGACGTCTCTTGTAGCTTATTGGGCCTTTGTGCATGAATAGTGAAGGAACCACCATGCGATGTACTGGTAATACGAACGTGACATCATAAAGTTCGCGGTCCACCTTGTTGGTGTTTCAACGTGGCTGTTTCAGTGACATCAGTGCAAGCCATCGAAAGCTATCTTAATGTGCTAACCAATAAGGTTATCATAATGACCTATGCTGTGTGCACAGAATCATTTTCACTTTGCTACCTGGTTTATGCTGTTACGAAACCCACAGACACATTGAGCTGTTTCAAAGTGCATTAGTATAATGTGTTATCGTTGTGATCAGAAGATGTTTGCATCAACCGCTCAGCTTCCTCACAATGGCACCACTCATGTTGCACCATGTGAAACAAGTTGCTTCAATGCATGAGCAGTGCAGTTGGATGAGCAATTCAGGGGGCAATGGCATCCCTGTCTAAGCTTGCCTCCGAGAATGATTGAAGTGACATGACATACTTGAGGAAACAGTACAAGCAAGAATAGAGAGAATGAATTTTGCAAACAAAACATTGGGCAGACTAGCACTTTTATAGTTTCAAGGAAATTGAAGGCCATGGCATTAGCAGAGAATCGATGCAATGTCAGTGCACATTGAAGAACACCAGGGGGTTAAAATTATCTGGAGCTCTAAACTAACCTTCGCAGAAAAATTGGCTCTGGTATAGTTCTTTTAAAGTTGGTTATCACAAGCAGGGTGTCGGAACGAAATGTTTTTCGCTTACGGTTTTAGTTTCGCTTCCACCGCAAAAAGTTCCGTTCCGTTTCTGTTCCGGAACGAAAAAAAAAAGCTTCCGTAACGTTTCGTAACGTTATCTGTATGCAAAATTTTGATGTTAGAGTATCGATAAAAATACACTAAAAGCTCGTTAATTCGAACTCGGTTAATTCAAACTTACAGTTAATGCGAACTGACGCCCTGGTCCCGGCACATCATTATGTATTTCTATGGAGGAAAACTCCCGATAATTCGAGCGCGTCGGTATCTACAACGGTTAACTCGAACTGGGAGCCCCTTGGCTTTCGTCCATCCTCGCAGAAATAGGCCCAGAATGATCACCCAAATCACTCATTACTTTCATATGTGCAAAACAAGTGTAGTGATTGATTTCCGTGTATCTTTTATGGTTGTAAATGTCGTCTGTCTGCTGCTACTGCTGTATGGGTGGCTCGGCCCAGTCAGGCAATGTTTGCCTTTAGCCGTGTCCCCTTGGACAATTTCAATATTGTTCTAAATAAACGAAAAGAAAGACTTTAAATTTTGATTGCGTTAACTCCGTCATGTAAATGAACGTGTTTTGGAGCACAAATAGCTTCGTATGTTTGGCATTAAGGCTCACTGCTCACGTGAATGCGAGTCGCTGCTTGTTTCTGGCGTATCACTGACTGATCAATAAATTCTGTTCGCTGTTAGAGCATGAACTTAATTTACGAAATTGCCTGCCACAAACGTGTAGTATCGCCTAATTTGCAAGGACGAGTCCGGGTGGCTTCTCTGGGTTCTCTCCGCACAGTGTGGCGCGATATCTGTTCATTCTATCGCCTGCCCGCTAATTCGAACTTCGCTTAATTCGAACAATTTTATAGTCCCCTTAGAGTTCGAATTAACCAGCTTTTGCTATGTTGGATTTGTCGTATAATTACTCACGCTCCTCTTAAGAAAGTGGGACAGGGGTAGAACACGTTCTTGACACGTTCTTAAGAGGTGCACAACTAACTGTACCATGAATTCCTACAAATCATCGCAAACCAGTGCCCTTCTAAGTTATAGCAGACTTTCTGAAAAGTGAATTACGAATATTTTGAGCACGCTCAATGCTTTGCGTCAAGGGAGTGAGTATGATCTCAGAAACAGCCCGTCATCGATCGTACCTCTGATATGCGAGACCGCTGTTCATAAAAGAAAAACTTGCGCGCTGAGAATGCCCTATCCTCGCTGTATGTGTCGCGGGCACACGAAAGTCCACTTGCGTTAATATAAACATCTCTGATTGCCAATGTTCTCGTTTTTCGCGCAATTTCAACTCATCTTTACTTTGGAATTCTTGCCTGGGGTATGCGCGAGTTCTGCACTCCGATATGTGCATTATTGCTCAAGTTGCGTGACCTCGGCTGTTCCGGAATGTCAAGTTTCCGAGTGAACCGAAAAACGATAAAAAAAAAATTCGTTTTCACTCCGGAACGAAATAATAGATAACGTTTCGGTTACGTTTTCGTTCCGGTCAAAAATATCGTTTTTTTCGTTTTTCGTTTTCGGTTTTCGTTCCGTTCCGATACACTGATCACAAGTGAAAGGTATGTTTGGCTTGCCTTTTACAAACGTGCACACAGTGTTTCATTAAAGGGCCCCAATACCACCAACAGATGCTTGCGTACTGCTCTCTGTGCCTTTCTGCTATCCCCGGCAGGCCATCATGACGTCACCCGTCTGATTAGGTGAACAAGAACCTGTTAGCATGCTAGCAGGCGTGTGCATTCCCTTCTCGCACGGCGAGGAGGAGCACTTGGAGAGACAAGCTGACGAACGCAGCGTAACGAAGGAAAGAATGAAAAGAGCGAGGGCCGCGTTTCAATGATCAAACGCATTTAACTGCGCTAGCATTCACTGTAGACTCATGCGAAACTCCAATGCGACAGCTATATTTCGTCCTGTGGGTGGTCTAGTGGCCCTTCGCACCTTGCCTGGTCATGTTATACCACAGCGGTGGTGCTCCATGCAAGTGCAGCTGTGATGCGTTTCCACAGTGGATCATGTGGCATGAAATCGCGCCTGCCACACTTGTGCTTCAAAGGATCAAGGTCAATCCGACGTGATGAATGACTTTGGAAGATGGGGATTTCACTCTAAAATCAGATTTTTATCCGTACCACAGGCCCGCACAGTGTAGTTGACAACATGTTAGACGTACTTGCACGCCTACTTCATTGCAGTTGGCATGCCTGGGCGGCGAATGTAAAACAAAATTTTACATTTGCTCGCAACTGTATGCTTTCATCTTTCTGTTCACGAGCTGTTTTTAACACCGTTTCAGCACCTTTTCTTTTAGTGTTGTAGTGTGTCAAAAAAGCGCATTGTCTTTTACACCAAACTGGCACCCTTCTGGGTGTTGTAGCACACAAGTTTTTCCACAAGTTAATGCCTTTTCTTTGGGTCTTCTAGCACACAAGGTTTCTCGGAGATAACACTTTTTCTCGGTGGGGGGTGTTGCACCACACTTCGTTTCCCATAGTTAGCACCCTTTTTTTGTGTGTTGTAGCACACGAGGTTTCCCCAAATTGAGCAGAAGTTTGCCCTATCTAAACAACAGTACGACTACTTTCTCTGCAGTGTCGAGAGGTTGTCGAGCTTCTCGTTTCCGGAGTTCAGCCTATGCAGACCGTTGCCCTGATCTCTGTCCTTGGCAAGGTGGAATGGAAGAAGTGGGCCGACCGCACCATCACTCGTGGTTTTGCCGGTGAGCGTGAGAAAGTGCAAGCTGACTGGGAAAACTGGGATGGGTGATTGTATGTTATACGCACTGGCACCTTGTTCTGACAATGTGAAGGCCGACTTGACAAAAACAGATCCCATGCGGGCAGCTGATGACTCCATTTGTGCAGCTTCAACACATTTCTTGCATCTTCATAATCGGGAAAATGCGTACAGCTGTAGAATGGACTAAGAATTGATGTTTCTCAGTGATTTTGTTCGCGTTTACGGAATACGAAATGCGAGCGTAAAATGCACTGGGGAACTCAAAGGTTCCTCAGTGATTTCATTTGAGTTTACAGAACGTGGAATCTAAACATAATCTTGAAGGTTCCTCGGTGATTTTGTTCAAGTTTACGGAACATCAAATCCAAATGTAAACAATCAATGTGAAAGCATAGACCATTTTGTATCTGACACACTTCAAGAGTGCCATCTAGCTACGTGCAAAAAAGAAAAAATGCCTGGTGTAACACTTTGTCAAAACCAACTTTAAAAGTTCAAGCTAACACTTAAAATAGGCACCCTGCCATTTGCCTTCTAGCTACATCTGGGGAAACACTTTGCGTGCATGTGTATTCCACTTATTATTCAGACTCGCTGCACAAATCCAAGCAGAAGTATTCTGAAATGAACAAGAAAATTCGCAGAAAGCACCATGTTAATTTATTTGGTGCTTTTGCTTATAACACACCAATATGGCATGCACAATTGCGAACACTGTGCTCGGAAGGGATATGGAAAGTGGGGCGAATGCAAAACATTGAACGGATCACTATTACAGGTGTCCGGTTTCCCGCCTTCACCAAAGCAAGCATCCTGTGCATGAGCTGGCAACACTTGAGGACTTGAGAGTACATTCTAGGCTCTTTTTGTTGGCCTTTTTTTTTTCTAATTGTGCTGTACTGCGTCTTTGCAGCTTTGTTGCGTTGCACAAGGTTGCAGGTTTGATTCCCAGTGGCAGTGGCTGCACTATGATGGGGGTGAAATGCAAGGACACTTGCATACTTACGTTGAGCTGGGCGTTACGGAAATCCAAGTGGTATTAGAGTAATCTGGAACACTACTATTTCGGTTAAATTTCTGAAGTGCATTTCATTTTGTGAGTGTGGTCAACTACATAACCATTCAGCTCTAACAGTGAAACTAGGCATGTACAAATGTTTGAGCACTTCGAATATTTGAACTCGCTTTGACGCGAGTTTAAATTAATCGAAATTTCGATGTATTCGAAATGAACAAATAAGGCATATTAGTAGACCACACGTAACCCGCCTGTAAAGATGGTTTCACTGCACCGTAGGTGTGCTATGCCGTGAAAACACGTATCCTGAAAAAATCCGCACTGCCGAAAAGTCGTACTTCAGTGTTAAAGGAACATATTGCCCTCCCATTAATTAATCATTTTTTAAAATTTAAAAGCTTGTTATACGAGCTTATATGCTCTAAATGTAGTAAATTTTAAAACGTAACATATTTTACCGGTTATCACTTGCATCCTACTGAAATTCAAACTCTGCTACCATTCAAACTTGCTTCCGCTTCACTTCGATCCAAAAAGAATGACTTTCGCGCATGCCTTGTTCCTATTAAAAAAAATATATATATATTGTACAGGTTTTTTGGGTCATGACAAATATGCTCATTTTCCTTTATATTGTGCGATATCTTCTATTCGAACAGTCCGATTCTAAGTTATTCAACCAAATTACTATTTGCTTCGAACCTAAAATTTACTATCCGCACATCCTGAAGCGAAACGATTGCTTTGTTTAGTCTATGTGAAACCTTTCCTTTAAACAAACAAAACTTTCAGCTCTGGAAGTCATCTTTGCGGAGACAGCCGGCAAGTACTGCTTCGGTGATGAGGTGACCTTCGCGGATGCCTGCCTTGTGCCTCAAGTGTGCAACGCCTTACCGCTTCGGCGTCGACGTGACACCCTTCCCAACGGTGCGGCGGATTTACGAGGCGCTTCAGCAGCACCCGCTCGTCAAGAAGGCCGATCCATCATGTCAGCCGGACACCCCTCCCACGGGAGTGCCCAACGTGGCCGACCTTTTCAAGGGCCCAGGCGACAAATAGTACCTGAAGGCCATACATGTTGAAGTGCCTGTTTTCGATGAAAATATAAAGTAGCATTTGTAAGATATTTCTCGCCTTCTCATTTGTGGACTGTGCTGTAGTTTTTACAAACAACTTGGCCAAAATTTTCCTTGTTTATCGAGATTATAGACGGAAAATTGTGAGGAAATCAAAACTGTGCCTAAGAGAGCTCAGCTGATACTTTGGGTTGTCAACCCAATGTGAACATAGAATCCTGTGTTATCACATGTGGACCCATGGCATCTCATGGGCTCCGATTTGATCACATGGATCACTGTAGTGAACCCATGTGCTTGCAAGCAGAAATGTCACGCTCAGGTCAGCTCCTTGAACATTTGCCTGAGCGCGTAATGAACACATGAACCAGAGGTGAACCACACACATGACCTTCATCAATGGTACTTCCTAAATCCCCGTGGAACAGTTTAACTTATAAAACAAATATATGGAAACTCTTAGTTTACTCTTAATTGTGTCCTCCTTAGAACGCTCTCCTTTCACGCCACGTCAGTGGGGGAGGGGGCACGTGACATTACGCTGTATCAATGCGCACAGCAGCAGTATTAAAACACCGCATTGGCCTGTTATGATTAATATCGCAGGTCATTGCTGTCGACTTGGAACTCGTGATCATACATAGATAAACTTGCCAACCCCCGGATATGTGCCGTTGTTCCACGAGTCGTAAAGTGCCCGATGATCATCGAAAGCAATGTGTTCGTGTGGAGACAAAGTGCCGGACCTGTGAAAGCCCGTTTTAGTTTCGCAAAACAAAAGGGAAATCATGCCGTTCGCACTGCGAAATGGCCGGTCATAAGGCTAAGCATAAATACTCGTGTAGCCCGCAGCCGGCACGAAGCGATGCTTCTAGCGCTTATCGAAGCGCACATTGGGCGTTTTGATTGCAAAACCGACTTAGTGCAGAGGCAAATCAGTGTGTATTTAAAACTGTGCCTTGTGGAAACCGCCCTGCCATAAGCCACGAACAAAGCGCCCCGCGTGCCTGTTAACCCTTTGTCGGTCGTCCTATATTTTTGACATGGTAATACAAAAACCGGCTGTGCTTTATTGATATAAACTAGAAAGAAATAGTATGAAACAAATTTCATCAAAATCAAGCCAGTAGTTTACTGAAAAAAAGTGGGACATATATGTCCCACTGACTCATGAGAGTGTTTTCAAAAAGTGGGAAAACACTGTCCCACTGCCTCATGAAGGCACCATCTCGCGATTGCATCAACGGAAATTTTGGGATGAAACGGCCGAAGCAAGTGGCACAGAGTATCACTTCTAAAGTTGTGAAGAGAAAAGTTGTGCGGACCTCATTTGAGCAGGAGAACGCCGCCTGCAGTTGCGTCTCTTGAGCCTTCAAAGCGCTGTGGTATGTCCCTGTAAAGCTTACTTCACCGCATGCACCAAACACTTTTTTTTGTCCATTTGGCTGTCCTAGCTTTTGCTGTTGAAATTTTCGAGTACAGATGTTATCGCTGAACATGTGGCTACATTTCAAGAGGTATATAATATCCAGAAAAATATTTCTACGCATTAATATCCGCAATTGCGCTGCGCGATTAGCGGGATAATTTTGAAGGGGATTGTTCCAATGCATTTATTGGCCAAGTTATTTCGCAAATTTACAAAAACACGTGATGACTGGAAGCTAAGATCGTCTCTCTCAAAAACTAGAAAAGGAGGATATTATCCAGCATTTTGATTGGTAGGTTCTATGTATCTCAAAAAGAGGAAAATTCAGAAGCCATCATAAAAAATTGACCGAAATTCAACGCTATTGTAACACTACATCCGCCCTTCGAAAGCTTGGTGAAAATTTTTTTCGTGATTACGATGACTTAGGTAAGATATGAGTGACTTAATGTTGCGCTAATTGCAACGGGTGATGTGGGAGAAATTTTTTTCTGTAGACGGAAAAGTGGGACGTATGTGTCCCACTGCCGCACAAAGGGTTAATGTCCGTTAAACTGGTTTGAAGAGCCGATATCATCATCCGTATCTCGGCTTGCAGAATGACCAAATTGATTTCCATGCATGTGTTACAAACTGCGCTCACAAGCATAAATTACCGGCGCTCCACGCGCTCTGTCACCGCGGGTCCGCAAATCGCGCAGATTTCATGGCACGCACTAGGCAATTCTTTAGTGCTGCTATAGCGCGTGGAGCTCTTGCTTACCTGCAGACTTCGATGTGCGGATGCAGTGCGATAGCTTGGTTAAATCTAGAATCCAATACAACATTTCTTGTACAAGTCGATATATTAAGTGCTAATGGGGGTAAAACGGGAATGGGTCGCATTCATTCTGACCGCTCACGGAACTCTTAGATGCCCTTCACGAAACCCCTGGGTTCTGTGGAAACCCAGTGTGAGAACCCATGTCCTACGTGATTGGCTCACTCCCACTTTGGGGGGATTGGACAAGAAATAAATAGCGGAACAAAAATGGACATAGATGAATTGTATGAGTTTTGAAAACTTTTGAAATAATATATCGTTCGGCGACGGGTATTCTGGAAGGGCCTTTACCATTCCGTTCGCTGCTACGTTGCAGCGTGTGACCTGTGCCAGCGCCGAAAGAAACCCACAACTCCCCCTGCCGGTCGCCTTCAACCTATTGAAGTCCAAGCCGAGCCGTTTTATCGAGTGGGGTTGGACTTGCTAGGTCCCTTCCAAACTTTGGCCACTGGAAATAAATGGATTGCAGTAGCCACGGATTATGCCACTCGCTATGCAATTACTCGAGTGCTACCGACCAGCTGCGCGACGGACGTTGCAGATTTCCTTCTCTACGACATCATCCTCCAGCATGGTGCTCCAGATCACTTACTCACAGACCGTGGTCGCTGCTTCCTGTCTCGTGTGGTTGACGACCTACTCCAATCTTGTGCTACTCGACACAACTTCACCACGTCTTACCACCTTCAGAAGCATGTGACGTGACGCCAACAGGCTAAAAGGGTGTTCCACACTCGCCGTAAGGGCAACAGGCGGCGCTGACTGACGCTCCCACGTTTAAATGCACATATATACCCTATAAAGTGGACGGAGGGATGACTGCCACCGTAGCTCAGTGGTAGAGCATCGGACGCGTTATTCGAAGGTCGCAGGTTCGGTCCCTGCCGGTGGCAAGTTATCTTTTTGTCCACTTTTCTTTCTTCACATTTACATTAGAATTACTTCTAATAACATCCCCACTACTTTCTTGGCATCATTGTCTGTTAGTTCTCATTAATACCCATTCATGATAGACCACACAAATTATGGCTAGCCTAAACAGCTTTGCTGTTAAAACAATTCATGTTGAAAGTTAATAACTTGTAACACTATATCACAGAAGCCACAGTAAGCCTCCCAACCTTCACGCTAGCCTCCAGCCTACTCTCTACCATGCAAGCCACTGCAGTTCGTTGTACTTTTAGTAAACGTAGGTTATTGTGGTGCGGCAATACAATTTTTGAAGGAAGGTAATGCAAAAGTAATCGATTACAGTTGTGCAATTGCTCAGTTACTTTCCTGGGGCTGTAATTGACCACTGTAAATAACTGCACTTTAAAGGAAGTAATTGAAATTGTAAACCGGTTTCTTATTTTCTGTAAGGTGTACAAGTCTGAAGAACACTCGGATACCTGAATTTCTCGTAGATATGATCTACAGCCCTTCAATGTGTGTCACTTAGCGTCTGTGTCTACATACCATCACATACTCAATAGTTTGTAAGGAGTGTAGGAAAAGGTCTCTACAAAAGCTAAAAAAAAGGCACCCTCTTCAGTTTTCATGCCAATTCTAAACACTTTCACTAACTGCTTGACATGGTGTGCAAAATACAGCAGGGAAGTGGGAAAAAGGGAGACTGAAGAGAATAACAAGCCTTTCATTGCGATGTCGATTGGTGTCGGAGCTCACGAAAGCACTCCGAAATATGGTGCCAGCCTGCAAGCTGCTACAAGTGGACTATTACTCAATCAACGTGTATTGTGCACTGTACAACTGAGAAACCATTAAAAAACGGGACACATTAGACGGGAATGACAATTCCTTCGCTGCCCAGCTGAGTGTCACTGCACCGTGGTTGTTTACTGTTTTAGTTAGTTCATACGTAATGTATAGGCCTACTATGTGCTTCCATTTGACCACTGTGAAGCTGCCCTCTGTATGAGGTGGCCAGGGTTCCCCTCAAGCTGCTTAATGCAGCTTTTTTGCTTGGTCATCCTCGCAACCTTGTTGTAAAATAAACTCAATTCAATCATTGCTGTCAGTATATGGCTAAGTAGGTGCTCCATCAATGTATTGTCTGTAGTGTCTTCCCACAGCGCTATTTTTAGGCGCGAAGCACCTTTAGGGCTGGGCTTGTCGGTGTCTCCTGTCGTCACGTTGTGTAATGCAGCCACTGTCCATCATAAAAACTGGTATGCGCCACAATGGGTAAATCCCACTAGTACTCACCACCTGTCCACTAAAAATCAAGAAGGCAACAGTTAGCCCACAAATAGCCGACGACGTTAGTGGAGCTGAAACACCCTTCCCCACATGCCATAGGGAACTGAAACCGGGCATGTACGGAAGAAGAAGAAGAAGCACCACCTTAGGGTAAGCTGCATTCCGACACAGTTTTCCGACAGCATTAGTGGAGAGGAAACACCCTTGCCTACATGCCCGGTTTCAGGCTTGGCGCCGCTAGTGCCTCATCAAAGAAATCTCTCTCAAAACACTGCATTCTCTCCCCCCCCCCCCCCCTCAAGGTTTGCACGTTAGTGGAGCTGAAACACCCTATCCTACATGCTTTGCCCCTCCCCAGTTTTCTTTAATAGTTTTTTTCCCTTCTCCCACCCGTTAATCATCATTCCATGCTTACTGCAGCATCAAGGTGACACTGCATGTAAGTGGCTGTCCAGTTGTTCGATAGTTGTGCCACGATGCAATGCGCTGTGTGAGAAGGTTATAGTGCAGACCTTTAGTAACAGTAATTTCTTGGGCTTTTGCATGTCAAAACCACGGCATGATTCCCTTAGTGGAGGACTTCGAATTAATTTTGACCACCTGGGGTTCATTAACCTGCACCTAAATCACTGGTGTTCTTTGCATTTCTTCCCCAATGAAATATGGCCAGGAGTTGAACCCACTGTCTTGAGCCTAGCAGTGCAACACCTTACATGCCAAGCTGCCATGGCGGATAAGTGCGAACTTTCTGACTGGCTGGGTGCAAATTTGAAAACGCCGCATGGATATTATAGTTCAGAAACCGTCACAATGCATCAAGCTCCGAACGTCATCATCGCTCAGCGTGAAAATCGCCAGTTTTTGAAAATAAGTGCGAATACTGAAGAAATGTTCACGTAACTGCAATGCGAATGAAACACGTGTTCCTTTGTTGCGATAGAAATTACAGGGACTTTCCTGGCTAATGTCGGCGTCGCCGTGATGTTCCGCTTAACAATCGGAAGTGTGAACACCGTATGGCGCGCTGCGCGCGTCACGTCCTGGGTGACATGGGCTAGATGCGCGCCGTCTGAATGCGCGTCCATTAACAATTAAGGCTATGTCAAATCAGTTGAGTGCGCGTCACTTCGATCCTCTAGCCAGTCCAGCCGTGGCTGCTGCGCTAGCCTCCTGCTATGCCGAGTGCATAGAGTGCCCGCGCGCTGATATTTTAGTGCCTTTTGGTCACTGTTGGGTGAGGAACGAAAGGCAAAATACACAGAGGGTGTACGCAGCGGCTTTGTTTCGAGTGAATGAGAAGCAGTATGTAACGTAACCAGAAGGTTTTTTTTTTTGGGGGGGGGGGGGTGTCAGACGTCCCACATGTACTTCAGTGTGATCATTTGTATGGGTGCGTGTATATACACATGTAAAACTGAAAAATTTTCGGGGGTGGATTTAAATCCTCCCATTCCCCCCTCCCCCCCCCCCCCTTCCCCGACTACGGCAGTGACTACGGCGTAGCCAGGGGGGGGGGTTGGGGGATCAAACCCCCCGAAATTTTTCAATTTTGCTTGCGTATATATGCACGCACACATACAAACGCACGCACGAACATACAAAAAGTATGGTTGAACCCCCCCCCCCCCCCGAAAAAAAATTTCTGGCTACGCCACTGAGAAGAGGCCGAATTTGCGCGGACATGAACCTGACAACGCTGCCACGCAGTAACCTGGCTCACTGCGTGGCAGCGTTGGAGATAAAGCCGCTGATATTACCTGTGGCGCCCGTGGTCACACGCTACGTAGATTTCGCGGTCGCGACAGCTGGTGCGCAGCGGAGCTAGAGGTAGGCGTGACGCGAAGGAAAGAAGGGTGCTTGCGCTCAGTGGCGTAAATCCAGGAAAATCACAACGGGAGACACACTTCTTTCCACGGCGGCCATTTTGTTTTTTCCAAATATGGGTTTTATTTTAAATTGTATAAACATTTAAACCCTGCTTCGAAATAAAATTTAAAAAAATGAGCATGGGCCTCAGCTTCAGGTCATGGTGCTTAAAGGAACACTAATGAGCAGTCAATAATAAAAGCATATGTTGGTGAAGTTAGTTTCTAAGTGTAGCTCATAGGTATTTCCAATTTGCAATTCCAAGCGTATTTCCAATTAGTGTATGCCATTCGGATATCAAAATGCTAGCACCTTTTCGTTATAAGCCACTGAGGTAGGGCTTCTCTTTACTTGAGTTCCGTTCCCTCATGCAAACCTGTTAGAAATGACCTCCCACGATTACATGCTTGTTAATTAAGCATGCTTATGTCCCGGTGATTATTTTATTGCGATAGCAATTATATGGACACTCTTGGCGGATTTTTGCCGTCGCCGTTGCCGTCAAGTCCCGGATACGTATATGTATGTATATGCATAAAAAGGTACAAAGAAAAATAAATCAGGAAGCACCCGACCAGGGAATTGAGCCAGCTACCTCCCTCTCCACAGCCTTAGACAACTACACCACTCGCCATGCTTGCGCCGGTGTATTAACGCCGCCAAGCTATTTATATACACCATTTACCGCTGGCGGTACGCATATCTCGGAGGAGCTTGAGGGTATTTTTTCTATCACGCAACGCTCCTACATTTTATTTCAATTGGAAAACTGCCCCTGAGACGCGCACGAAAGAGTGGCCCCTTTCTGCACCCGGACACCTTGGGTCAGACGCCACCACGTGGCAGGAAACGCAGAGGGGCCACTCCACGCGCCACAGTTGAAAAGAAAAATAAATATCTAAGAGCGTCGGGTTCTGCATTGTCGACACTTGCAGCGCGTTGCTCAAACACTCAGACGTAACAACTGTGACAGTTCTTAGTTCGCGCTTGTCCTGTGTATGCCTGCGCATTCTTGTCGAGCGTCCGTCTTTGTGCTTCAGCGGCGCGCTACAAGTATCGAGGTGTTTGTTCTTTGTGTGACATTCCAACTTGCTATCGCATTCATTGCTTCGCCCTTGCGGCGAAACTGTGACCTTTTTAAATTAACACAGTGATAGCCCAGCTATCAGACTAGGCCCGTAGCTAGGGGGCTTCCACTGAACCGTCGACATAAATAAATTGTGCCAGTTGACCAGGGATTATTTATTTATTTTGCATTTGAAAGCCAAGCATAAACATTTGCAGCACGTCAGAAGCAGGCCCGGAGCCAGTAATTTTTTTTTCGGGGGGGGGGGGTCTATTTGCTGAAGACATTGACTATTTTAGAAGAACACCGTTTCATTATTTTTTTTCGGTAAAACACCTCCCTACATGAAAATTTCGAAGGTGGGGGTGGGGGGCACCCCTCCTTGCTACGGGCCCGGTGAGATGTAACCCGTCACATTTCGGAAAGCTGGTGCCTTTTGAAACGGAAAGCAGCTAGCTTTGGTTTTTGTACTTGTTTCTGCGTGCGTTTGTGTGTTGGTTTTACGAAGAGTGCATTATATTTAACTGTCAAACAGGTCAAATACGATGTTCGAAAACAAAATCTCAACTGGCGAGACTTGCAAGGGGTGTCCCTCCCACCCTCAATACAAGGGAGTTAGGAGCCTCCGGACATAGCACCCACTTTAAGTAGCCGAAAACCATGGCCGGGGGGCATAGGCGTGCGCACGAGGGGGGGGCAGAGGGGGCGGCCGCCCCCCCCTAGTCACCTAAGATGGGGGGGGGGGGGGGCGCAATGTCTGCCCCACATTGACTTAATGGGGAAGGGGGGGGCGCTGCGACGAACCTCCCCCCCCCCCCCCTGAACGGTAACCCTGCGCACGCCTATGGCCGGGGGTCATCTCCACCAGGTATGGTTTCCCGGCGGCACCAGCTTTCGGATCCAGTACCTTCCGAATACGAGGCGCATTTCGAATTGCGCGCCATATTTGCGATTGGCTGCTTCAACGTCGGGGTTGCGCTGCGATTGGAGAAAGTGCGCCTGCGCATAGCGGTACGTTGATCTGCGCGGACGCGAGCCCGCGTGCCCGCGTTCTCTTCGCTATGATAGACGCGCTGCGCGCGGCCGTTGTCGATGAGAGTGAATAGAACGGGTGGAAACTGCGGCGTAGAACTTTCAGCCGCCTCTATTTGCCTGTGATGCGGAATTGTCGTCAAGCGTTGACTGGCGCCACTTCTAAAAGGCCGAAATGCGTGACGGAGGTGACTACAACGAGAACTTCGGCGGCGACATCGCTCGTGGTGGCTGGCGTTCGAACAGCTCCGACATTCACGGGCCTCGGCAGGCCTACCACCGCTTCGCTTGTTGGAGGCCACCGTTCCCCTGGTACGGCCGCGGCGTGCACCCTCCGTTCGTCATCGCCTGTCGGCCTCCGCTGCTGCCTACGCCGCCGCCTGCCTTTCGCTTTCCACGACCGCCTAACTACGCCCACGTCCAAAGCAATCGCTGGCAGTCATCCACACCTGCGCAGTACCTTTCTACCTACTACGAAGACGGCGCCTCCGCGAGCCAAGCGCACCGTTCCCGCGAAGGATGCACCGGTGAGTGCGATGACGCGAAAGTGACTCGTTGCGACGAAAGTCCATCGCTTTCAACGCCTGGTCACCAGGAGACTTCCAGTGAACGTCGAACGTCTATACCGATGCCGCGCCCGCGTGAAGGGTCACCCGAAGTCTTCGAGGCGCGCGTCGTCGCCGATCCCAGGCGACGTCGGTCACCCAAGAGGTACTACGACCGCGATCGTTCGTGCGACGACCTCAACGCGAGCGGTGAGTCGGACGGGCTCCGAGACTGCCGAGAGCCGCGCAAACGTTTCTCATCGCCATTGACTTCGGAGCGTCGGCCCTCTACGACGTCTCCTTCTACACGTCATTCACCCTCGACGTCGCGGATTAGAAACTGGACGGAGGACACGAGCGGTGCGTGGAAGAAGACTTCTCGTGACTCAAATGAACGACGCAGTCCGTCGTCGCGGCGGCGTTCCTGTACTCCTCCGCCGAACCGGGGGACCAAGACGATTGCTCTTGCTACGATCGAGTCGGAAAGCAGTGGCGACGGTAAATTAGCCAAGCGGCGTCACGACCGCTCGACCAGCTGCGACGCGGGGAAGAACAGCAAGCGACACAAGCCGGGCTGCCGCGCGGGAAAGTTCAGGAGCCGCAGCGAGGAGAAGTCTTCGAGCACGAGCAGCGTACCGCCACCCAGACATATCAAGCGCGGCGCTGAGACGGCAACTAAGGCGACCGACTCAGCGAAAAGAAAAGCGCGGGGTAGCGGCGTGGTCAAGTCGGGGTCGTCAAGAACAAGCGTCGCCAGGACATCGACACGGACGAAGCCGCGACGCCGAGACCACCCCTCAAGGACAACGTTCGACGACCTCATAAGTCCGGAAATCGCGAAGTTCAGGATTCCCAAATTGAGCTCGAAAGAGCAGCCTAGTTCGACGCAGGTCAAAGGGCCGACCGACGTTCCTTCAGTTCGGCAGCAGCAGTCTTCCAGCGGCTCGGCGACGAAGAAGCTGCTTGCCGCGCTGCGTGCTACGTCAGAGCTGCGAACTGAGCCAACGGGTGACGTTTCGCCTCAATCATCGGAGGCCGTTGCTGAGAGTCCGCGCTCCTTGGATAGCATCGAGTCCGGAAGTACGGATCTAAATCCGGAAAGTCCGGAACCAGCGCCATTTGTCGATGAGGAGGAGCGTGTACACAGTTCGCCTGACCCAGATGACGCCGTTGCTCCGTCGGTTGCTGTCCCTGACAGCACTACCAGCCCGAACTCGGGGAAAGCTGTCGGCGAAGACGACCGCTGCGATGTCGCGAGCGACGTGACGGAACGCGGAGAAAGTGACGAAACTGATGTTTTGTCGCCAGGTCCGCCGTCGCCCGAAGCGTACCAAGTGACGCCTGGACCAGCACCGAGCCCCGCGGTTGCCGCCTTCGAAGAAGTCGGCGATGATGCTTCCGATGGTACCGAACGTTCTTGTGCCTACGATTCCGAGATTTCAGCTAGCGGTCAGCGTCCTGTTACGGACACGGGAACGGACGAAGTGTCGAAGCTGAGCCCACCAGCTGAGTGTGTTCGTAATGAAACCACGCTTCGTGCACCCTCAGACAAAGAGGGCGCTGCCGTAGTCGGGCCGGTTGAGCGACCGCTAGTGTGCGGTTGCGACTTGCACATCGAAAGTGACCAGTGCGCCGAATTGTGCCAAGAGGACACGCTGAGCGACGCGACTGAAGTTTACCAGTACGACCAGCCCAGCAGCTCTAGCGAAGGGGAGCGAGAGATTGAAGACGACGCGATTGAGGTAGAACCAAGTCGTAGTCGCTCGGAGTCTTCGGGTAGTGCGACCGAATTTTCCAGACGTCCTCATCGTATCCGAGGAGAATAGCGAGGAAGACGCGTCACCAGGTGTCGCCGCCGCGAACAGCTCCGTCAGCGAGGCACCGGATCGAGGCAACGAATCGACACGGGTTACCCCTCAGGCTACTCTTCTTGCCGCGTCTACTCCGCCAACGACGGACGCTGGGTGCTTGCGGTCTTCTGATTTGTTCGTAACGTCAAACCGCGAGCGCGTCGCTATCAGCAGCGGCGTTACCGCAAACGCCGCAGGTGTGAACGCAGTTGCGCCTGAATCGGATAGACCCGACGGCGAAAACGTTCGACGCGGCGAAACGGTCGCGGCTCACGCGTATCCTTCCGTTTCCAATGGTAGCCCTGGAAGTACGACTTTCCGCGTGCCCGTGAAGTTGCCCGCGCGTACCATTGCCGAAGAAGTCGCGTCCGAAGAACCGGCTTCCCCGGATGCGTCGCGGGAACGCCCAGCGTTGGTACACTGCGCCGTCAGGATGCCCCCTGGAATGCCTCCGCTTCGAGTCCCGATGTACGAGGTGAAGACCGCGCAGTCCTCGGAAGCTGCCGACGTTTGCCGTCGGTTTCCAGCGGTCGACGGCCCTGACGGAAGACGCGGCGCGCTCTTCGAGCTGATGACCGTTTCGTCGCTCTACGTCCTCAACCTGATCGAGGACGACGCGACGAGGGATCGCGTTATCCGGCTCTACCTCGAGGGACGGCACAGCGACGCCATGGAAGCGTACGGCGCGCGGATAAGAGCTCTGGTCCAAGCCGCGGTCGAGCGTCAGAGCGACGCGTGGAAGGACCTCATCGGCGTGCTCCGTAGGTTGGCGAGGGTTGAGTGGTTGTTTCCGCAGCCCGGATCTTGCGCCGGAGCGAGGATACGCGAGTTGTGCGAGTTGGAGAACAGTTATTCCCAGTTGTAATTGACGGAGCTTGACAACGTCCCATTATTACCGTGACGGAACATGAGCGACTTTTATTTGTTCGCTTTTTGTTTTTTTTCTTCCTCGTCTCAAAGTAGTTACGAACTATGCCTAAATTGTCCCAGTGTATTTTTATGTCGCTGTGTGATGTGTCAAGAATGACTACACTGAAAAATTGTTGCATAGATACATGTCTGTATAATTATGTCGACAGCTTCCCCGCGGCATCATGTATCTGCTTGTTACCAGTAAACTCATTAATATTATTTTAAGGCGAAATATTTGGATGCCTCATCAAACGCGAGAACTGACCGTCGGCGGTGACGAAGTCAACACACAGTGACGAAAAAAAAAAACCTCCTCCTCTCATGCGATGACGTCATATGACATCACAGGTCGCCATAATTAGTGACGTCACTATGGCTTTACATAACGTGCAGTCAAACGATGGCGTCATCACCCGACATAGTCGCTTAAGCTTGGGCCGATCTCGGAGGCTCTGCAATACCACGTTGGATGCGAGAAGGTTTTCGTTGGAGGGGGGAGTGGTCGATATCGAGTGACAAGTAGTAGATGGATTTCGCCTTCCAGTCGTCTTAATGGCGAATGCATAAGGACCGTGTGACATTTAAGTGTGGAGCACTTTGTGGGCTCGGCTTGTCCATCCATCTCGTGTGGTGTGATCACGCTCACAGTAAAGCGCACAATACTCGCCGTAACAAGGCCAGCAATGCTCAAAACCTGGTCAGAATGAACGAACAAGGTTTAAAATGATGTAAAACGCAAAAATTACCAAGTAGTAATCGGAAAAATTGAACTGAAAAATCGATAGAAACGTTTCAGAATCATGTGGCTGACTGCGTGGCCGAGCAAGAGGACGCTTGCTGTCTCGCCGAGCGAGCGAATGCCACTCCCCCTATGCTTCGCCAGCGCTGCGTCTCTACATACGATGGGGGAAACAACCTGACCGAACTCGCTGCAGGCGACGTGTATCTCAACGACAGCAACAAGCAGGAAGTCGATGAAGCCCAACAAAAAGCAGCTCCCATATCGCACACTGAGTTTGCGAATCTGCCTAGCAAGATTCTGCTCGTGCCGGTGAAACCATACATGCTTACCTCAAACATTGGCGTCATCGGCGCTTTGGTAAACGGAGCAGTGGGAACTCTACGAACGGGAATCGCTGGGTGTACGCACATCCTCAGTTTTCGCAGTAGTAGAACATGCCATGCGTTTATTATTATTATTATTATTATTATTATTATTATTATTATTATTATTATTATTATTTTAACCCTGGCATGTGTTTTGCGGAAGTCCCTGAGGGGGGAAGGTTCGTTGCCCTGTTCAACGATTTCTCATCAATGCTGTTGGCAGGAATGACGCGTAACGAGATCCGGGCGTTGCGCGCTTGGCGCGTTTTTCACAACGCTGGGTTTTATCGCGAATTTCTGTTGTGCACGTCAGCGCTGTTTTCACGACGGCGACGGGTTGTCGTTGAATCTCCTCTATACTAAATTCGCACGGACGATGATAATTGAGGCCAGTGAATTTCCGGTGTAATTTAAAGTGGCCGTCCGGATGTCGCTATGCGGCCAAGGGCATACGTCACGGCTGCAACGTCACGCAAACGACGTCGTCGAACGAGTGGCTCCGAGTGGGGTAGAAGCACTGTATATCTCTTTCGTTACCGTGGGAAAATGGGCAACTTTTCGTAGGTTTTTTGTTGGTATTTTTTTGTAATAAGTAATAAAATGGTTACACTGTAATGCAATACATCAAGAGAAAGCTAAGTAAATGTACTTTTGACGTGTGTAAGTTTAAAAAACTGAACTTGGAAACTAATATCCAGAAAAAATCGTTAAAGGTAACATTTCTTGCAAATTTGAAAGAACATTTGCAATTGTATGTTTACTACATAAAAGAAGTAAATCTGGAAAATATTCTGAAATATACAAATTGTTTAGATAGGAGACATCTACCTAACAGAAAAGCTTCACTGACCTAGCTCAACAACTGCACGAGTTACACTTGTTTACTTGTTGCCCAGTAGAAAGTGTCTTGTTCAGCCAGGTTGCACAGTTTTTTCTTTTTATTGCACAAATTTCTCACACACAGAAGCACAGTAAATATTAGTAAAAAGAGAAAGAAATGGGCTATTGAACCATGTATATATGGACATATTGCGCTCTATGGTTGCTCAAGAAAAAAATCTTAACTGGGAAAGTACAGTGTCGCAGACGGCGCCAGAACATCATTATGTATGACTTCACTACACAAAAAATATGTGGAATTGTGTAATTAAAAAAAAGAAGGGATCATCATCTGAATCACTGCTGCTAGAAGCATTGCCAAATGATCGCTTCCAGATGCAACAGAATCGCCAGAAAGGCGTCGTTCGCGCGAGGGACCGGCAAAAGCGTCTGCCATCTTCGTAAACAGACGGAGCGAACCGCACAATTGGAACCGCCGCTTAAATCACCGCCGCACGGGAAAAATACAAACTACGCAAAAAATGAAAGATTGGTGCCTAGAGAATACGACAGATGGTGCTGCAAGTCCATAAGAGCGCTCATATTTTAAAAATAGCTTGTGGCGCGCATGGGTCACCGGTGACCCATGTCCTATGGACACGGTAACGAAAGAGATATGCTATCTTTAGGTAGCAGAGTTGCGCGTCTGTTTTCCTAACGCCGCTAGCATCCGTGCATTGCGGAGAAGCTCATGCTCAGGCTGACTTTGGTACTCGCCGCCACCGCTGCAGCGAACTGGATTACGTTCTCACAGAAGGCTCCCTGGCGCCGCTATAGACCTTTTCACAGACGGCGCCATGGGAGCCGCCATGTGCTGGGCTAAATAGGCGTGACCCCCTTAAGAATGCACTGCCGAGGCTGTAACGTCAGCCTTTGCACTCCCCCCGTGCCACAGTCCAGAAAAGATGTGTTTCTTCTTTCCTGTTAAAGGTCTACGATCCCTTCTGGGCTGGGCTAAATAGGCGTGACCCTCGAAAAAATGTACTGCTGAGGCTGTGACGTCAGGCTCTGTACTCCCGTTCTACAGTCCAGAAAAGAGGCGTTTCTTCTTTCCTGTAGTTCATCGCCGATCGGCGACACGCTTAAGCGTGTTGCCTGCAAAAACAGAGTGCGGCTTCGCCGCATAGCCGTGTTTGCTAGCCGGACCTACGTGCAACTCTGCTACCCTAACGGTAACTCTAGTGAGGTGCCCAAGGCGCAATCTTGCCATGTCAATATTATAAGGTACATCTATGATAATTTCTTTTTTAGGGACGAAGCACCTTAGGGTCTAGGAATGTCCGTTGTCCGGCGATGACGCTGATGACGATAAAGAATAAGCGCGTTCCAGACCACACATTCTCTTTCTGCCATGGATGAAAACGATCGTAAAAGCGCACTCGCCCGCGAAAGGCTAAGCGGCAACACCGACAACAAGCTGCTACTCCGGAGGCGAGAGCGCGGCATGCGTCGGCTCAACGTCTATGCAGACAGCAATCTACCCCGGAGGCTAGGGCTCGGGAAGCAGCGACAAAACGGCAAAACATCGTCTTTTGCCTCTCAGTAGAGACGCAGACGCCTTTTGTTTGTGTGATACACGTAAAAAGTACGCAAATTTCACGCGTGAAAAAACCCGTCGCGAACGACGACGTAGAAATGTGAAGCAAATATTAATACCCACGCACTTGAGAAAAGTTCGGTTAGTTTCGGTGCCTGGACACAAAGGGTTGTCCCTAAATTAAATACACGTAAACTTCATAAATAAACTAGAAAACGTGCAGAGGAATGCAGTCAGGTTTATCTTTAATAAATACCGCACATCTGACTCCCCCTCCGAATTAATGCAAGAAGCAGGAATACCGAGCCTCCGTAACCGTGCCGAACTTGCTCGCCAGAAAATGCTCAACTTTTTCACAATATGCTTCGCATTGATAGAAACAAATACCTATTCTACCAAAAAACTAGGCCTTCGCGACATAAGCACCCCCCAATTTCTTCAGGAATACCGGTACAAAACTGACTGTTTTAAATTCTCTTTTTTTCCACAAGCCATTAGGGTATGGAATAGTCTGCCTACACATATAACTACCTGTAAAAACGAAGACAACTTCCTGTCACTTCTTGAAAAATACCTATGTGTTTCCCAAAATTGAACTGTTTGTATAGTACTAACTTTGCCGTTTTGCTTTGTGTAATGACATTATTTTCATCCTTTAACGATATATTTACACATTACATGTTTTCTTTTTAGGTATACACTACTGTTATCATTATTGTTTTGTTTTTGTTCCCCATGACGCGTTCCTTGTAACAGTATGAACGCATTCTTTATGCTCACCAAGTGTGTTTGTTAAATGACTTTACGTATAACTTGTTTATAATTGTTCCAAATTGTTATCTCTGAAATGTACACACTTTTATATCTTTATTCTGTGTATGCCCTTCCTGCAAAAATCCCCGTTGGGATTGGCAGTATGTCTGAAATAAATAAATAAATAAATGGCCGATTCCTTAGCAAAGTCGTCAATAAGTGGGCCAATTTTACCGTGTCTTCCACCGTCCGCTTATGTGACGGCTGCGCGATTTCGCAAGCGTAACTTTATGGAAGGCCTTGCAGGCACATCACTGACGAATTCCACCGAACATCGGCACCTATTATATCCCTGGCGGAGATCCTCTTGTGAAACACGTAATCTAGAAGTGTCACTTAGGCTGCGCTGTCGGGTGCCGAAACTAAATTTTTATCAACAGGTCTGGTCAGGCACCTTCTCCATTGTGCGCATTCTGTGGTGAGCTTGAAACTATCGATCATTTCTTTTTGACCTGTAGGTGATTTATTACAGCTCGAACCACCCTCCTAGAAAGACCTTTACGTGCGAGTGGAATGAATTTATCTGTGCCCGTGATTTTGTCTTTTGGAGCCTCTATTTCTGGGTTCTTCAGTGCGAAGGTTTGTGTGGCTGTGAGGAATTATATCAATGCAACCAATCGATTAACTAGCTAATTATCATCCTTCTATGTCGATACATGCACAACATTTTTTTTTGTAAATGGAAAATAGGGCGTTGATTTAATTTGTCTATTACTAATAAAAAAGCATTATTATTATTTTTTTTTTACATTTGAGCGACCATCAAAATTTCATATAAAATTTATAATGTTTTTATTCTTTAACCTCCATTATTCTAAACTTCAATAACAGTTTATAAGACCACTCAATTCTTGGCCAATCCCCCCACAGTGGGTGTGAGCCACAGCGGAAGGTAAACAAGAACAAGAAATATTTCGCTGGTGTGTGCTGCGTCCTCTTTCTAGTAGCTTCCTGTTGAAAATGAAGTTTCTTTTGTAGCGTGAGCTACACTGGTTGAGGTTGAGCAGTTTCGCGTGCTTATCGAAAGCTGTGCTGCGCATGCCCGAGGAGCAGGGACCTCACACGGCGCACAGCTGGCGCGCCGGAGAAGGCCTGGAAGCTCCTGGAGTGACGTGTCACTAGTGGGCTCGCGCTTGACTCGCGTGAGCTCGCTCGCTAGTCCGTCCGTCCGTCCATCCATCTGTCCAGCTGTCCGTCCGTCCGTCCGTCCGCCTGTCTCTCCGTCCGTCCGTGGCTCACGCTACGTATATCCTGGCATAGCCGAGCTAAGCCACAGCTAATTTTTTTTATTTCTTACACGTACGCAATCGCTTGTGGTAGCATTTTGCGTTCGCCGTCGTATGTGAAAGTTTTAGCACTGCATGCGTTACGTCCTTAATGGTATTGCTTAGACAACGCCTCCTCTGACTTAGACAAGAACGCTGCGTTTTGCATGCGCTCTGAGTGAAGCGCGGCGTTCTTACGCGACGCTGTTACGGACGCAGCGTACGCAGTGCCAACGCCTCTGAAACGCTGTCAGTGCCAGCCATTTCCAATTAGAGCGTGCATCCGTAGAGCTGCTGCGGACGCTCATTTAAAATGGTCTAAATGACAGTAAGAGGACAAAACTTTGTTAGTGTAAAAGGCAACGTTGCCACTAAAACAGGGCAACACCGCGTGGTCGGGCCTTGGTCGGGCCCTTATTCCAAGGCACCGCTGGCTCCGCCATCCTTTCAGCCCTCCTGACCAGCCTCAGCTGGTGCCTCCCACCTCAATCTGGTATTATCTATTAGATGCGAAGCATCTCTTTGACTAGGCTGTGTAACGCTGTCCCTCCGTCCCGTGCGTGCTTACGAGCGCGCCGCAACGCGCTCCCCTCGCCGCAGGTGTTGGAGCGGTGCCAAGTAGGTCACGCCGCAGCGGCGCGCACTGCGAGGGGAGCGGGACGTCACTCTCTCCCTCGCCTGCCGCGCGCTCGCCTCGAGCGCTGTCTCGAGGAGACGCTGACTGATTGCGGCGAGGCGTGTCGACGCGCGCCTCTTATAGTCGCGGGAGACTTCAACGTTGACGTCAGCGGAGGAGGAGGAGAATGGCTCGTCGATTACATGCGTGACGTGCACTCGCTGAAGTGCGTGTCGGCGGAACGGAAACTACCCACCACGATAAGGGGAACGTGCATCGATCTGGTCTTTGGCCAACTTCGACGTCGAATGTCTGCAGGAACCTCTCAGCGTGCACTTCACCGATCACAAGGCCGTGGTAGTCAAGGCGAAACGCCCGCCAGCTCCGGTCCAGCGCCCGTGTCCACTCTGAAGAAACGACAAGACCTACGCCAGCCATCGCTTCAAACGAATCTTCCAGCGCTCACCGCAGCACCCGCGTTAGCGCCGTTCAACCCGTGACGCCACCCGTGCGCAACGGTGCTGCTTCGCATCCCATCAGGGTTCCCTTTGGGAAGATGGTGTAATTTTTTTCTTGTTCTTCGGTGTGAGCCGTGCATTCCCATGTGATGTGGTAGAGTGTCGGTGTGCTCCCACACCACGGGCATATGTCTTTGTATGCTGTGGGGTAGTATGTATGTAATCTGTGGATGCTTTGTATGCTGTATGTATGTAATCTGTGGATGTTTATATATGTGTCCGTTTGGAGCCTACGTAACGCCACAGAATCCACGGCCGAAAGGTTCTTGTGCGGTACTGGGTAGAGTCTCCTGAATTCTCTGTACTATACTGCAGGATCGCTTTGTAACCGGGATCGATGGGTGTCGGGTCCTCTACGGTGTTGCCATCGGCAGCTCGGTAATTAGTGAAGCCTCGAGCCGCCTCATTTGCATAGAGGTTCCCAGTAACACTCTCGTGTCCCGGGGCCCAAGTTATTGTTTGGGTATAGCTGATGTCCAGTTGTCTGCTGCTTTGAGTAAGTATCCGGTGTGCCTTGGCACCGATTTTGCCCATCTGATAATTTCTACATGCGGCCTGAGAGTATGTGATAATTGTCAGCGGAGCGCTGCGCACCATGCCTTCTCTTATAGCTAAAGCAATGGCTATCGCTTCTACTTCTATGATGGTTGCTTGAGAAACAGAAGCACAGGCGGTGATCTTACCTCTTCTGTTTACGACAACCGCCACCATATTCTTTTGCATTGGCCCAGTATGGTGAAGCATCTATGCAGCAATTCCTGCAAAATAAAAGAGCGAAACAAGCATTGAAAACGCTGGGCAACCTCTTTCGCGAGAAAGTCGAAGTTAATGGCTGTTTAGAGAAACGTTTATGCGCTCATTCATTTATTTTGGAGATGATAATACTGTGTTATGTGCTATCTTTCTCTCTCTTTCCACTCTTTCCTCTCTCTTTCAATCTCCCCCCATCCCATTCCCACGTGTAGGGTAGCAAACCGGTAATCCTGGACTGGTTGACCTCCCTGCCTTTCCTTCTCTACCATTTATTCTCTCTTGGGGATCATACAACGCGGCTCGTGGTCTTTTCTCCTCCACAGTGGGATTGTGTCGCTGAATAAGGGATCATCATCAGCGTGGTCGCGCGCCTGAAAAGAACGCTCGAACGCGTCTCGCGAAGGAGCCGTCATGGCCGGTAGCCTTGCGAGACCCGGGTTCGGTGCTTCCAGTTGCGGCCAGGTCCCCGCGGTATGGCCCTTGCCCGAAGGACACAGCCAGCAGACGTTCGGCCACGACTGCTCACCAGCGCTGTTCGCAGATGAAGGCGCGGAGGCGGCGGAAGAGCAGCGATACATGGAAGGTCAGAACGGAGGACACAGCGACCGACAAGTTAACGGTGACGTCAACGACGACGGAGGAGGGGCAAGTCGTGGCGCTGGGTGCGTCGGCGACAATAACGCCGGGCCAGTCGGAACTTTCCGCGAGCCAGCCTTACTTCATGCCCGGCCCATACGGATGCCCCGCCCCAAGGCCTTCTGTGCCAAATCACGGTTGGACGGGACCGTTTCGAGCGCGAGCTTTTGCCGGACGCGGCACGTCATTCCGCGGTTGGCTTTCGTCCGTGGTTCGGCGGTCCCTGGACAGCGTCTGCCGATTCCGGCAGTGTAGACCGCTGATGGCGTCGTGGGAAGTTCGGAGTCAACCCGGGACACGGTGGAGGACACCGTTCCGCCCCCGGTTTGGGGCTCCTACGCAGAGACCCTTCGTACCAGGCGGGACGGGACGTGGGGGCCTGGGTGGCTTCGGTAACCGGACCTTCTCTACCTTCTCGTTGGCTGCAGCCAATCGGGGCGGTTGGGTACAAAGCCAGCAGGCCGACATCAGCAGCGGTGCGCTATGGCGTTCCACGCCAGTTAATGCGAAGCGGAGGAAGACCGTTTCGACGGCGAACGCGCGAGACGAATCTGATCGTCATCACCGATCGCTTCATCGTTGCGGTGACTTCGCCACGGCAGGCAGGGCTTCGCGTCGGTAATGGAGTTTCCGTTTCCGCGGAAGGAATTCGCGACGGCTGGAGACGACAGCGGACATTACAAGCCGTACAAGAGGACTTATAGTGACACGTATAGGCCTGGCGACGACGACGACTGCGGTGAACGTGGCAGAGTCGGATCGGAACGGCGTCACCGACCGCCTCAGCGTTGCGATGACTTCGCCACGGCAGGCAGGGTGCGCGTCGGTAATGAGTTTCCGCGGGAGAAAGTCGCGATGGCTGGAGACGACAGTGGACATTACAAGCCGCACAAGAGGACTTATGGTGACACGTGTAAGCCTGGCGACGACGACGACTGCGGTGAACGTGGCAGAGTCGGATCGGAACGGCGTCACCGACCGCCTCAGCGCTGCGATGACTTCGCCACGGCAGGCAGGGTGCGCGTCGGTAATGAGTTTCCGCGGGAGAAAGTCGCGATGGCTGGAGACGACAGTGGACATTACAAGCCGCACAAGAGGACGTATGGTGACACGTGTAAGCCTGGCGACGACGACGACTGCGGTGAACGTGGCAGAGTCGGATCGGAACGGCGTCACCGACCGCCTCAGCGCTGCGATGACTTCGCCACGGCAGGCAGGGTGCGCGTCGGTAATGAGTTTCCGCGGGAGAAAGTCGCGACGGCTGGAGACGACGGTGGACATTACAAGCCGCACAAGAGGACTTATAGTGACAAGCGTCGGCCTGGAGACGACGACGATGACTGCGGTGAACGTAGCAGAGACGGGTCGGAACGTCATCACCGACCGTCTCTGCCTCATGACGACTTCGCCACGGCAGGCAGGGTGCGCGATGGTAATGAGTTTCCGTTTCCGCGGAAGGAATTCGCGACGGCTGGAGACAGCGGACATTACAAGCCACACAAGAGAACTTATGGTGATACGTTTAGGCCCGGAGAAGACGACGACTGCGGTGAACGTGGCAGAGACGGACCGGAACGTCATCAACGACCGTCTCTGCCTCGCGACGAGTTCGCCACGGCTGGCCGGATACGTGGCAGTAAAGAGTTTCCGTTTGCGACGAAGGAATTCGTGGCGGCAGGAGCCGACAGCGGGCATTACAAGCCGTACAGGACTCATGGCGACTCGTTTGGACCTGACGGCGACTACGTTGGTGAACGCGACAGCAAGCGGGACCGTAGAGACCGCGCGAAAGACGAAGTCGGCAGTCTTCCACGATGCAAGTCGGGAGACAGACGGATCAGCGTCGTCGTCGCTGTCGCATTGAACGAAGTAAGAGGAGCGGCGAACGCGCCACGCGACTGCAGAGACAACGCACTATGCGCGTCCCGAGACCTGACCGAGACGTGCGTCCGAACGGAACGCGGTGCCATTCGCGAGATCAGCGATGGGAAATGCACGTCATCGAATGTGAGCAAGTCGGCTACTGTGCATTCTCGAATCCAGGCAACGCAAGCTTCACAAATGAAAGTAACCGACAGCGTGCCTATGGGAGAAGTCAGTGACAGGTCTAAAGTGACCGCTTCCCCAGACGCTGACCCACACGTTTCTCGCAAGCGAATCTTGCCAGACAAATGCCGCAGCGACGAAAGCATATCTGCATCGAAGGAAGCAGATGAGCGGGCTGAAGTTGCCGCGTCCTTGCAGACTTGCAGCGGGGACGGACGCCCTTTGTCCACTGGTAACCCTCGATTAAGCCATGATGGCAAGAACAGGCATCCTTGTGGTGCACTCGAAAGCTCGGGGATAGTCTGCCGCGGATACCGATGCGGCGGTCCGCGAAGCCAGCAGAACGGGGACGCCGCTTTCCGGCCACCGGTGGCGAATGTATCTAAAACGTTGACAGAGTCTGGTCCGAACGCAGAAGCCGCACGCAAACTGGACGAGGCAGCAGACATAGCGGGATACAAGGAAGCGGCAGTGGCTGTCGAAAACATGCTGAAATTAATGCGTCGCCTGGCACCGAAGCTTACCGACAAGCATGCGACGTTGGAGTCCGCTTACAGCCGCGTCCAAGACGCACAAACTCGCGATCTAGAACCTCCTACATGTTCCAATAGTATTGGTACAGACGGCCCAGCTCAACCTTCGTCTCACGCCGACGGTAGTGATATCTCGGATGAAGCTCAAGCCCACGTGATTTCCGAAGCCACGCCCTCTTCCTCCTCAGTTCATGGTGATGTATTTGCAGAGGTAGTTGTGAACCCGGATCTTGGCTCAACGACTGAAGTCGGCGACACCGGGCGTACTCCCGATGACTTAGAACGAGCCCGTCCGGTTCACGGAGTCGCGTCCACTAGCCCTACAGGTCGCGTCGAAAACGGGGAGGAAGGCATTTTCGACAAGGGTCCCGATACAGCAGCCGGACCCTCCAGTCTCTCCAACAGAGACGTCGTGCCCGCTGATCCGCTGGCCGCATTCGTTGGTCCTGCGAAAGACGTCACAGCCGCGGTCCACCAGTGGCTGGACTCTTCGTTTCCCGACGTCGTCGTGACCGGCTGGAGCGGTCGCGAGGGGGGGCCGGCGAAATCGGGATGCCGTTGCGGCTGTCTCCTGCACGTTTGCTCGACCCTGTTCTTCGGTCATTTCCCTCTCCAGTGACGTGGACTGTGAACTCGAGACAGAGTCCTTCACGTCGACCGTTCCCGACGACTTCAACGAGGTGATATTGCTGTCCGAGAGCTTCCCGACACGAGAGACGACGTCCCTGGCAGGTTGCGGCGTCGCGACCGTACTGTCCGGTTCGTCGAACGCGCCGACGACTTCGAGACCCTCCGTGGAAGACCTGCAATTATACCTGCCCTTGTCGTCATGGGCACCGAACGGCGCAGACACCGAATCGGGCTTCACAAGTTCCGCTTCGTTGACGGAAGACGTCCTGTTTCGATTGAACGCTTGCACCGCCTTGTACGTGGCGAGTCTGTGTCGAGACGAGGAAGCGAAGCGGCGTGTGCTTCGGCTTTACGCTCGAGGCAGGCGAACCGGTACGACCGAGGACCTGGCGGCCGATGTGCGCAAGATTGCGTGCGCCGCAGTCGAGCGAAAGCGAGTCTTGTGGAAGGACCTGACCTGCGTCTTGCGTCGACTGGCTAGGGTGCGCTGGGTGGTTCCAGAGGCCGGAATAGGAGCTGGAGTGAAGATCCGGGAGATTCGTGTGCCGGGAAGTCGCCGGAACGTGTAGGCGGTGTGTACAGCGCTCGTGCGGTTGAACTGATGGCACCGCAAGATGGCGCTGTAGTGACACTGTCATTAGAGTAACTGTGTTTGGCTCCTAAAGGAACCATATGCAGTCACTCTGCCATATTTTTCGCGCAATGCGCAGCACTATATCGTACTGTGGATTAGAAGGTTGCTTAATGTTCGTTATTATTTTTATGTTATGAGATATTTTGCTGGATGTCGTGCCCTTCAGGAGTTTGCCGACATCACTGGCCTTTATTGTTGTAATGTTTGTTTCGGTCTATGACGATGTAACTGTACAAATAAACGGGATGTCCTATAGAAGCCTTCTTTAAAAATGATAAGGTATCTAGAGAGGAGGATTTCAAATGTATTTGTCCAAAAATAATTGTTCGGGCTTTGAGTTCCAAAACCACGATATGATTATGAGAGTGGCCGTAGTGAAGGGCTCGGGAAATGTCGACCACCTGGAGTTTTGAACGTATATCTAAGGCCCGTATTCTCAGACGCTCCTTGACTCTAAACTCGACCTCAAGGGATCCTGAGACCTTTCGCGTTGCAGAAATCGCAACGCGAAACAGTCCTCAATGATCACTTGAGGTCAAGTTTAGTTTGGAGTCAAGGAGCGTTTGTGAATACGGGCCTCAGTACACGGTTGTCCTGCGAAATGCAGCCGCCACGGTCACGATTCGATCCCGCGACCTTCGAGTCAGCAATCGGGTACCAAAACCACTATACCATTGCGCTGGGTATGTGTTTATGCTGGAAAATTTGAAACCTAGTAAAAGTCAGTTTCGCCACTAGGGCGAAGCAATGAATGCGATAGCAAGAAATTTTGTCCCACGAAGAACGACAAGCAGCTCGATACTTGCAACGCGCCGCCGCAGCACAAAGGACGCTCGAAAAGGACGCATATATAGGTATACACAGGACAAGCGTGAACTAACAACTGTCGCAGTTGTTACGTGTTGGTATTTGAGCAACGCGCTGCGAGTGTCCACAATGCAGAAGCCGATGCTGTTGTTGTTGTTGCCTCTGGCATGGCTCATACCCACTCAGGGGGGATTGGCCAACGATTGATTATATGACTTTTCGACGCTGTTTGACACTTCTTTTTCTTTTGAACTGCGGCACGTGGAATGACCCCTCTGCGTCTCCTGCCACGCGGTGGCGTCTGACGCCAAGTGTGCCCGGTGTTCTTTTTTTTTTTCCTTCTACATTATGAGTGGTACAGAAGGGAGCCACTTTTTCGTGCGCATCTCAAGGGCAGTTTTCAATTTGAAAGAAACTGTAAAAGCATCTTTGCACAGCGCAAGAAAACGAGGACGTAGGGAGGACACGACACGGGCGCTGCTGTAAAAGCGGTGCGTGATAGAAAACACGCTCAAGCTGTTCCGAGACCTGCGTACCGCGAGCGGCAACTGGTGCATATGAATAGCTCGCCGTTATAGCACTGGCACGAGCATGGCGTGTGGCTGTGTTGGCTAGCGCAGCAGGCTGTGGAGCGAGGGGTCGCTGGTTCGAATCCCTGGTCAGGAGGTTTGGAATCTTTTTCCAGTGAATTATTTTTTTCTTTATGCTTTTTTATATATACACACATATATATATATATATATATATATACATATCCGGGACATGACGGCGTCGACAGACGGCGACGGCGAAAATCAGCCGAGAGTGTCCATATAATTGCTATCGCAATAAAATTTATTCTGAGACAAGTGAACGGATTTTAATAATCTGAGAGTATCGCCTTCAGGCGCGAATTATGATGCACTGTCTACGTATCTGTCATATTCACATACCATAATTCTATGGCACTCAATGTTACATTCCGAGAAAGAAAACGAAGTAATGTGTTCTTTTGTGCGACTTTCAGTGATTAATTGGAATTAGCACGTAATTGAATGCTTCGTTATTCTGCGGTCAGTCAGGTTCCATTTTGGCATAAAAAGGAATGAAATCATAGGCTCCAAATGTTTGCGCAATTAGTTTTTGTTTTCATTCACCCCGAGAAAAGAAAATAATTACTTTTGATGTTGGTTGTAAAACGCGGCACGTCGAACGACCCGTCGAACATCGTAGTGCCTTCACCAAAGTGATCGGCTACGGTCACATGCAGCACACTGAGGTTAAAACAAGACATTGACTATGTAGAAGGCTCAGTTAGTCTAACGAGCAATGTGTCTTGCTCTCTTTTGAACACAAGTTGAAACAGCTAGCATAAACAAGTAGCGTACACAAACGTAGCCACCACCGCTGAAGGGGTTATAGCATGTAAGAGAGGACTTTCGGCCGTTACGGAACAGACGCCGTAGCCGCACATGAGCGTGACGACCAAAGCTATGAACAGCGGAGCAGTTTACGCTCGGCTAACCCCCGTATGGCGTGCGCAAAAACTATCGTCACTATGAACGGCGCACGCTCTCTTCGTCCTCCTCAGCTGCTTAGCTCCCCGAACACGTGGGCCTGGCGCGTGCTCTCCTGCCGTGCCGATTTGTCCGGCGTGGAATGCAAAAAAATCGTGTGGGCGAGAGAACGAGTACATAGAGAAATAGATAGAAGAAAAGGAAGAAAGAAAGAAATATAGAAAGACAGGGAAGGAAACAGACAAAGAGAGATAAAGAGAAACAGACATAAAAAATAGGAAGAATTGAGAGCAAAAGAGGAAGAGAAAGAAAGAGAGCGAAAGAAATAGAGAGAGAGAGAAAGCAAGGAGAAGCGAGAAATACAGAGAGCGAGCAAGAAGGAAGCGAATGATAGAAAAAAGACAGAAAGAGAGAGAAGGAAATTGGTAGAGAGAAGAAAAAAAGAAATAGGAAGAAATAGACAAAAATGACATAGAAGGAGCAGAAAGAGAAAGAAAGAGAAAAACAGAAAGAATGAAGGCCGCCTAGCTCCGCTGTACCTTCAGTCTTGGCACCATGCACTAGGGCGAAGCCTGCCTTATTTTTTTTTTCTATCCTTTCTGGGATACCGAATCCTTTCTATCCTTTCTGGGAAACCGAATACAGTAATAGAAACGTGCGTGGCAATATGCATTCGCTTCACTTCTGTGTAGCTCAACACTGCTTGCATTAATGCGCATTTGATCCTATTAAGGTGCAAATCATTTCTTAGCGAACCGAAGGAATTTTGGCTGTTTCTATCTATCTATCTATCTATCTATCTATCTATCTATCTATCTATCTATCTATCTATCTATCTATCTATCTATCTATCTATCTATCTATCTATCTATCTATCTATCTATCTATCTATCTATCTATCTATCTATCTATCTATCTATCTATCTATCTATCTATCTATCTATCTATCTATCTATCTATCTATCTATCTATCTATCTATCTATCTATCTATCTATCTATCTATCTATCTATCTATCTATCTATCTATCTATCTATCTATCTATCTATCTATCTATCTATCTATCAAAGACCAGAATTGGTGTGGAAAGGCAAGAAAGTTTGACGGGTATGGCTGTCTGGTCATGACATGAATAACTTGAAAATCCTGTCGCGTCCGTCGTCAAACCCTTTCCTTCATACACGCGTGGCACACACCCGTATAATTGGCCGCGGTATGCGAGTATGCGCCACAGGTGATTGAAAGTTTATATCTACCTAGGTATAACGATAACAGACATTGTTATCTAGATGCGAGAGTGTTAAGAAACACAGACATCGGCAGCATTGACCAGACGAATGCAAAGAATAAAAATCACGCCATATCCACGAAGTGAATGATGATGAGAGGGCGAAGCTCCGGAGGTAATCTAAACCGTCAATCCCCATGGGGTAGATGATGATTTTGTTCAAGAGCTCTACGGACCACAAGGAGGGGGGTTCCCCTGATTTTGTTTTCCTCATATATGACGTTAAGCTCAGGGGAACGTTTGTTGTCGGCGTTGCCGTTTTGCCTCTCGAGGGCGAGAGCGCGCTCACGATCGTTTTCATCCATGGCAGAAAGAGAATGTGTGGTCTGGAACGCGCTTATACTTCATGGTCATCAGCGTCATCGTCATCGTTATCACGTGTAGTGGGTACATTCCACTATACTGGAACGCGCTTATTCTTCATGGTCATCAGGCGTCATCGTCATCTTTATCACGTGGAATGGATACATCCCACTATACGTGGCTACGTACTACTACTACTATTACTACTACTACTACATACTACAGAGGAGGGACAGACCCACACCCTAAGGAGCTTCGCCCCTAAAGCCACGATCCCAGCAAGAATCGATTACAAGCGCTCTGCGTGGCAGTCAGGACATTGTACCACACAGCCACACCTGGTGTTGATTCCATCGCGAGCGCTGGCGGACCATCGTAGATGAAGAAGAAGTACCAGAAAGCACGAGAGGAAAAACGGGGTAGCCGTAGTGGGTACGAGCCATCTTTACAGGAACAAACAAACAAACAAACAAACAAACAAACAAACAAACAAACAAACAAACAAACAAACAAACAAACAAACAAACAAACAAACAAACAAACAAAGCTGGACTGGTAGCAGGGCGCTTAATGGCCTCAGTCGGTGTAAATAAAAGCCTTTTTTAACTGCCTCGACGGAATCGAGTCGTCCTACGGCTGCTCCAAGCCATATCCCCCACATTTTGGTGCCGATCAACCCGGGATAGACCTACTGACGGCTGCGAGTTGCCTGGAAGAAATGGACAAGCTCAAGGCGAAGCGGACTTCGCGACGATCCTTGAACAGCCGGATCATCAACGAGGCAAGTGCCCTACTTCGAAATGACTCCGCAACGCGTGAGCAGCTCGATTCCATATACGAGAGGCTAAAGACCAACAACGACGAGTTGAACAAGATCAAGAACGAATTAGAAAGTGTCATCACGGACGAGGACTTCCAAGCCGAGTATGACGCAGTCTTAGAGTATGAGGACAACGCGACGCGAATCCTTGCCGAGCTCCTAAGCAGGCGGAACCGCATTCCAAGCACTCCAGCAGAAGAGGGATCGGAGTCGTCTACCCATGCGATCGCTACACCATCGGAGAGAACGGGAGCCAAGCTACCTAAACTGATTATCGCTCCCTTTTCTGGAGATGTACGTGTGTAAATGGACGGAGTTCTGGGAGCAGTTTCTCCAGATTGTCCACAACAACGTCACCCTGACTACGACGGAGAAATTCCACTATTTGCGACAATTTTTGACAGGAGATGCTGCTTCTGCGGTGGCCGGTCTTCCAACGACTGAAGCGTGCTACAAGGACGCCGTAGACATGCTGCAGAAGCGCTTCGGGGACAAGACTCGCCAGGAGCAGGAATACTTCGCAAGACTGCGTCAGCTGACTCCTGTTCGTGCATCTGGTGACACAAGAGCCCTCCGACAACTCTACGACCACGTGCTCGTGAACATCCGAGGGCTGGAGTCACTGAGTGTACAGCGGTCGTCATTTTCATCGATGCTCTGCGACGTCATTCTGAGGGCCCTACCACGAGACATCGTAGTTCTCTACCACCGTACCTGTGCCGCACAAGGTGCGGGTAATACTACGGACCATGCTGCTGATCCTTCGGGGCTTGACGGTCTACTGAAGCTCCTTTCAATCGAACTAGACAGCCTCGAGAAGAGCGACTACAAGGAGAGCAGCGGACAAGACAGCAGCGGTCAGCATGCGTCGAACCAGCCAGCCCGAAGGCACAGTTGGGACCAGCCGACTTCATCTGTTCTCCTGACGAGCCCCTCTAGTGACCTTCAATGTTTCAGAGAGATTTGTGTGTTCTGCGCATCAAGGCAGCACTCAACAGAAGCGTGTGCAACCAGTATGTCCACGACGCTGAAGAAGCAAGTGCTGTCCAAGGATAAACGGTGCTTCCGGTGCACAACGAAAGGTCACAGGGCACGCGACTGCAAGCGAAGCATCTCTTGCTCGAAGTGCAAAGGTCGACATGCCTCAAGTATGTGTGACGCAGAGTGAATCACTCAGAACTCGCACCAATGTGTCACAAAAAACCGTGTGAGCAAACCAAATGAGTATGCAGCCAAAAAGAAAATCGCGAGGAAGTCGGAACCAAGGAAGTTATCAGCGGTTGATGGTCGAGAAGAGGCTCGCTCCCCTGGCTGTACCATACCGAGTGGAACATCTGAAGACCATGATGAGACTGCGCTTGTTCGGGCGCCATCTACCATTTCAGAAGAAAAGACCCACACAGAGACAGCATTCTACACTAAACGCAATCGGCTCATCCAACAGAAGGACGCTGCACCACGTCAAGTTGAAGTTGAGCGGGGCATGGACTGGGCAGCATCACTAGAAGCCAAGGTAGCCGAGTTGGGATCAAAGTTGCGTGAGGAGAAAATGGAGCGGCAACGGGAACATAGTGAAAATGCAACCAAGCTGAGGGAACTTCAATGCCTGCTTTCCGAGGAGCGACGACTTCATGAGAAATTAGAAGCTAAACTTGAAGAGGTCATGCGGAAATCTGCTCAGGCAGACTTTATCAAGGAGTACGAGTCAAAAACACAGAAGCTGACTCGGGAGTTGAACGAGGCGCGGAAGCGGCAGCTTGCATCAGAAGAGAAGGTGCGAAAAACGTCACTCCTGATACCCAACACACAAGAAAAAGTGCTTGAGGAGCAACACCAGGCTGAATCGGTGGAAGGAAAGAAGCAGCCAGGACATATGGAGACAGGTCTAAATCAGCAAACGATCCAATGTAATACGCGATTGGCTAGCCTAGAGAGTCATTTACAGGAGACGACGCAGACAGTGGGAACCGGCGAGAGATTGCGCATGCAAGACCACGCTGCCATTCAGAAGCTGCGACGGCTTCTCTTACAGCTCGCCAAAGAAGAAGCATCCTTTGATAATACTGTGGGCATCGGTGACAAGGCGACAGAGCTCGCTTACCAGGACGGCAACCACGACATGAAGACATTGCTGGACTGTTTTGGCGAAACGCGCTTGCAGAGGGAAGAGTTGCAACAGAGGACTGAGAGGCCTGATGACCTGGTCGCCTTCTTCCGCGAGCTGGCGGGAAAAGAGGTCCTCGGTATGCAAGCCAAGTGGAGAGAGAAACATCACAAAACGAAGAGTCTTTTTGAACAGTAGGAAGCTTATGATAGGAAAAGGCAGCAACGACAACTACGGAATCTCACAGAGATCGTACATTTTTGCAGAAGCTCGGAGATGTAACGTCAGTTCTTGCACTGTGAAATAAGGACGCGTTACCATAACAAGGACTGCGCATAAGTTCTACCGCCTGGAACTGCGTGATTAACTTCACTGCGCGGCCGGGAATGTTGATTCCATCGCGAGCACTGGCGGACCATCAGTAGATGAAGAAGAAGTACCAGAAAGCACGAGAGGAAAAACGGGGTAGCTGGACTGGTAGCAGGGGGCTTAATGGCCTCAGTCAGTGTAAATAAAAGCCTTTTAGGGGCGAAGCTCCTTAAGCCGAGGGTCGTGCGTCCTCGATGTATGTAGTTGTAGGTAGCCACCTCTCGTTTAGTTCTTGGAATGTCCGCTAGATGGCGGTACTTGTATATGATGAATATATGATGAAAAGCCTGCGGCGCTCGCTCCATTCAGATGTATGGGCGCTGCTGCTTCTCACAATGTTCACTAGATGGCGCTGCGCTGTGACAGTACGTGAATTGATCACTAGATGGCGCTGCGGCGCTCGCTCCATTCCGGTGCGTAGGAGACGGCTCCGCTGCGTGCTCTAGTGTGATAGGAGACCGCTGGGTGGCGCGGCGCTCTTGGCGCGCTTCCTCTTTCGCTCGGCAGTCAACGCGCAATGAGCGACGAAGAAGGCACGGAGGCGCCGGAAACGGAGCCCGACGTTCGAGCCCACGAAGCAGAAGGTGCACGGCGACGCCGAGAAGCGGATCCAGAAACTGTGAGAGCCCGAGAAGCGGCGAGGAAACGCGCGTACAGGCGGGCAGATCCCGAGGGTGCGCGAGTGCGGGAAGCAGCTGCCAAGCGCACACACTGGTTCTCACGTCTTTCATGATGATCAAATGGGCGAATTTTCACGGAAGAGTCATGAGCCTCCGGAGCTTCGCCCACTCATCATCATTCACCCCGTGGATATGCTGTGATTTTTTTTTAACTACCTCGAAGGAATCGAGTCCTTCTACGGCTGCTCCAAGCCATATCCCCCACACCTGGTGTTGAAACTGGTTTGGAAAAAGACCCTATGCAGGCGTATTATCGGTGCAACGTCAACTGTGGTTGCAGTTATGGCTGTATAATTTTATGACAAAGCAATAAACGTAACATATGTACTGCCATCATACAGGCGTCATGTACGTTTAACATCTATTGTCGTTCCAGTGTTGGCTCCGCTTTTATAGCAGTCTAATAAACATTACACTTTATTCCTATGATTCAGCAAGCTATACTCAAGCGTTGCTCCGCCCTGGAGGAATGCGCCAATGAAAGATACGTACGATATTCACATCATCGCTCCGGAAAGTGCAGTTCGTTTCGATATTACTTACGTCTGTGGTCTAACGTGAGTGCTGACGTTACGTCAGACCATAAGTTGCCCTTTAAACGCCAGTGTACTCGACGTGCCTGGTAAGCCCACGATGTGCACACAACTACTACACTTACAAAAACACGTCGATCCACCTCGCAACGGTCCGCTCCGGTGGTGTAGCGGTTAGGGTACTCGACTGCTTACCAGAAGGTCGCGGGTTCGAACCTGGCCGCGGCGGTGGCATTTCGATGGAGGCGAAATGGTAGAGGCCCGTCTACTGTGCGATGTCAGTGCACGTTAAAAAACGCCAGATGGTCGAAATTTCCGGAGCCCTCCACTACGGCGTTCCTCATACTCATGTCATGGTTTTCGGACGTTAAACCCCAGGTATTATTATTATTATTATTATTATTATTATTATTATTATTATTATTACCTCGTAAGGCTTGGCTCAAAGCCAAAAAAATGCAGCATAGACAATTACTAGCCGATTGATTCGCATGAAACCGATTGCCACAAGGCGCGAGATCTACCGAAATTTTTTCATTCCCTTTTTACGGCTTGGCTACTTTTTTTGCGTCCGTCATTTGCCAGTTCTACTCACTATGCGGCTGCTGGCAGCTTGTAGTCGATAATTGTACATGTGGCTCAATATCGGCCTTCGGGTGACTGGCCTAGAAATGGGTCATCCAGACAATACCCCTTGGATGCACGCTTGGCCACCGTTTTTACGGGCACATGTGCATGCCCCACCTGTGAAATCGATGTCGTGGAAAGAAAGAGAGAGAAAATAAATGTTTATTATTAGCAAGCGCACTGTGGGCCCAAGGTGGGCGGCCTCCTCATTCCAGATAGCCGCGGGCCTTCGTCATCTCTCGTGCCCGTTGAACCAGGCTGTGCTGATTCTTCACGCCTGGGTCCGATAACTTGGCCTCCTACTGCTCTTCGGTTAGTATAGCGGTGCTAGGGTTTTGTATGCATCCACATACCATGTGGCATAGGGCGTCTGGGACATCGCAGTACCTGAAGATGTACGAGTGCTCACTCGGTGAGATGCGGTGAAGTAGTATACGGTGAACGTAAATGTCTCTTTGCAGTTTCCTGAGAGTTACTGACTCTTCTCCAGTTAGGATGGGGTGAGCTGCTGCATAAATTTTTCCGCCTAGTCTGTAGTGCTGCAAGACGCCGCTGTACTTACATCTTTCCTTCCTAACATATATTTTATATGCCCTATTGCTTCTAATCTAATGTGCACGTTATTATGTTATGTCTCTCTTGTGTCATTAACTGCAATCATGTAACGCGTTCGGTTTGTTTTCTGTCTGCCAGGCTCTGCCGCTCAAGCCTCCAATTGGCTTTGGCAGGCCTAGCCATATTTACCGCTGTTTGAAGAAATAAAAGGCATTATTATTATTATTATTATTATTATTATTATTATTATTATTATTATTATTATTATTATTATTATTATTATTATTATTATTATTTGGTCTTTTCAGTGAGAAGAGAGACCAGTGGGTCCTTAGTCCGGGCCGCTGTCCTCGCACGTTTCACGAGGGCCTATTGGGTCCTCGGATCCGAGCGTCGTGCAGCGTGCCCGCGCAGTGCAACGCCATCTATAGTCGGACACAGCTTAAGACGTCTGGAGAGGCCCCACCCACACGACCGAAGTGCAGCGGCCGATCGCTTCCGCGACTAAAGAAATAGTTCCCGATCATGCACGCGGCAATGTTCTCCGACGGTGGGGTCACCGGCTGTCCGGCTGATGACGTCAACCTGGAGTGCGCGCCCATTGGTAGAGACTGCATCCGCCTTTGAGGAGTAAATGTCCGCGGACTTTTAATGTTGCATCCGACTACAGAGACAAAGCGGGAAGTGAAGATGAAGCGACGAAGCGTCGCAGAATGAGCGCGAATTAGCGGGCCGCTCCACGTCGGGAGAGAAAGGCCAAGCCGATTTTACAGGTGGGCATGCACAAGTGCGCGTGAAGTTGACAAGGGAGATGGTCTGGGTCAGTGGCGTAGCCAAGGGGGGGCGAAAATTTTCAATTTTGCTTGCGTATATATACACGCACACATACAAACGCACGCACGAACATACATAAAGTATGTTTGAACCCCCCCCCCCCCCCCCCCCGAAAAAGATTTCTGGCTGCGCTCCTGGTCTGGGTCACCCATTTCTTTGGCCCTGTCCGTGTTCTTAGTGAGTCGCGGCACTGTCTGGTTGTTTGAGCCCCTCGACTCGATCATCATGCCGTGAATGCGGAATATAGCCTCAGTCGTTTGTGCAAAGTTTGATGTGTGAACGAAGAACAACAGTGCGGGTATTATTGCGATAGCAATTATATGGACACTCTCGACGGGTTTTTGCCGTCGCCGTCATGTCCCGTATAAAGTCCAAATTGATAAGATCCCCCAGCACATCGTACGTTCTACCCGCGGGTAATAGCACGCGAGCGGGGGGCGACGAACGCGGCTTAAGCAGAGATCAAGCGAGCCGGCCCATCTCCGTCGCTCGGAGGGCGCATGCGATAACATCACCCCGCTCGGGAGGTCTGCCGTCGAAGCGAAGAGAAAACGCCCCATCTGTCTTTAACGAGCTTGAAGAGACGCGAAGGGGGGGGGGGGGGGAGTGCGCAGCAACCGTGAACTTTATTTTACGAGCGCCGAGAGAACTTTTCCGGTGACGTGAGCAGGAAGTTATTTATTGTAACGTTGAAATAATAGTCCTTGTTTTACTTAATGCCGTCCGTTACCTGTATCACTGAAAGCATGTTTTTGTTAGCAGTCGAATGGGACATCCGGGTTCACTTTCGTAACATTTTTGCTTTGAGTTGTAGCTGGATAATTCGGTCTTCTAAATCGGCAAGTTAGAGCTCTAATCTCCCCCACCCCCCCCCCCCTAGAAAAATCACGCCATATCCACGAAGTGAATGATGATGAGTGGGCGAAGCCTCACAAGCTTCCGTTGTACAGTTCTCCGGCTAAATTATTACCTTCAAAAATCTGGCTTCTCATTAACTAACCTCTGTGCAATTTGAAATGAACCGGAAACAATAGATCACTTTCTGCTCTCACGCCGCCGTTTCTCCCCTCACTCCGCCGAATATTTCTGGAAATTCCGACTAGTAAACTGGGGTTAACACTTACTACCTCTAACGTGTTATCGTTTGAAGCCGGTCAGTTGGGTGCGGGCCGCAGTGCTGTGCTAACTGCTCTACACAAATTCATTCAAGCAACCGGTAGGTTACGCTGCTAGTGTTACCGACCGACGGAAAAATTCATGTTTTCTTCTTTTTTTCCTATCTTTTATCTATGGATTTTTTAAATCCTCTTACTTCTCTGACTTTTGTATTTACATTGCATTTCGTCCTCCAGTTTTTTTTTTTTTGCATGTTGCACAACCTTTAATTTCCCTTTATAATAGACAGTGTGGCCAATCCCCCCTTGTGAGTATGAGCCAGTTTCGCTTAGGCGACAAAACAAAACAAACCCCCCAGCGGATGTTCCACATCCGCTGCCACGCACGCTTGTGAACGGCAGAGGAAATAAATGTCGGAGTAAGATTAACGTACATTTTAGAACAATAAATGCGAGAGAACAAAATTGACGTCGTCACCTGTTGAATTCACCGCGTGCCATCGTGTTGAGGGATCGAGGGGGAGGAACAACGCATCGACTGAGAACGTCAGTGTAACTTAACGAGTGTATCGTGAGAGCGTTCGCTTTCGCCTTCTCCCTCCTTAGTGCTGCCTAAAGGGACTGTGAGTTTTTATTGTATTAGCGTAGGAGTGAGTCGTTCGTTACTTTCTGTCTTTGCAGGTGTAGCGTAAGTTGAAGTCTACTCGCACCACGCAGGCAGCATGGAACCTCCTAGCCAAATGACGCCGAATGACGCGTGCGGATCGTGTGGAGACGCAGTGAGTCGTAAATTTGTGACGTCGTTGCCGCTAGAGTTAAAAGTAGTAGCAGGTATCGCTTTAGGACGCCCATATACCCCAGAAAAAAAGAACCAATAAAAATATTGGCAGACGTGTAATTTCTAAGACTGCGATGCCTTCATTGGCCGGCACGTCCAAACAGTTTGTGACACAACTGAAAAAGCAAAAAAAAAAAAAAGGTAGCCGATTGGAATAGTTCGTTTTTCACAGTGCTATGTGGTACAGCGCGAAGCAATACAGGAGAGAAAGATAGAGAGAAATAGGTTTAGCTTGAGCCCGGCAAATTTGCTGGGTGAGACAAACCGCGTCCAGGCGTCGGCCAGGAGTTCTTGGGTCCTGGCGGCGCCTTCAGCCGGCTGGACAGCACATCGTTGAAATTCTCCAGTACTTGCATTGCGTTAGGCTCCTTCGGCTTGCTGCTGGAGCCGCTCTTTTGTGCACGTGTTTCCGCAAGAGCTGTCTTTGTATATGCGAATGGTATTATGAACAACGTACGCATTACCACGGCCGGACCGGACCGGAGGTTGGAATCAACACATCAGTCGATGTGGTGACTTGTGACGTCATGATGACGTTATATGGTGACATCATCACATGTGAGAGAGAGATAAATGAACGTATTCCCGGCCGCGGCGGCCGAATTTTCGATAGAGGCGAATTTGCTCGAGGCCCGTGTGCTTAGATTTAGGTGCGCGTTAAAGAACGGTGGCCGAAATTTCCGGAGCCCTCCACAACGGCGTCTCTCCTAATCATATCGGGATTTGGGACCTTAAACCCCCTAAATTATATATTATAGAGAAATGAACGTTTATTTTTGAAACAGTGTTCCGGGAAATGCCCGGTATCACCCTGAGGTGGGAGGGCTCCCTAGTCCAGGATGGCTTCGACTGCTCTCTTGGCCCTGGCGACGAGTTTTCGAGTGATGATGATTTTTTGCACCACTCGTGTTGGCGCCTACGCTGGTACGGTGAATTTTCTCGTTTTATGAGCCATCTGAGGCATCCGCCTTAACAATCAAACCGGCGCGTTTGCAGGACAGGGGGAACCAGCGCTCGTCGGTGTACCACGTGATCGAGGGTCTGCACGTGAGTCGAATGTTCACGGAGCGTAGCATCAGGTCGGCCATGTCCTACCGGCCCCGGGATGACGACGTCTTCGTCGTCAGCTACCCTAAGTGCGGAAGCACGTGGCTTCGGCAAATCGTCAGCGCGGTGTTGAACTGCGGCGAATCACCGGGGGAAATCCGGAGGAATGGAGGAATTGTCGACGTACCTGGATTTCGTGGGCGCAGAAGGCGTCCACTCCACGCCCCGGCCTGCTTGCTTGAAGACTCATCTGCCGTTCGGCAAGCTCCCGTACTCGCCGGAAGCCAAGTACATCTACATAACCAGGAACCCTTACGACTGCTGCGTGTCCTTCTACTACCACACGAGGTGAGTCGGTTGCCCGGGCGATGACCAACGTAGCTATACCGTCGTGTATAGAAGCGTGCAGTAGGCGAGTGTAACAGTGTCTGAAGACCCCTAGAAACTTCTGTTTTAGGAGCCTTGTGCGGCAAGCTTCTTAAGCTCGCGCCTTGTCCGGCGGCGATGGTGGTGGCGTGTACACTTCTCCGCTCACTGCGCATGCGCGTCCCCTCCCTCTCTCCTCTCCTACGCTGCTGTTTCATAACTGCAGTAAGTATTATCGAGCCACACAAAGAACAAGGGCCCACATGAAGGGACAGTCATGCGTTATCTGTCTCTTCGAGTGATTCGTGGTTTTTTATACGTGTCGCGTTTATGCAAGCTTAAGAATGGGTGGGGGGGGGGGGGGGGGGGGAGGTGTTGTGTTGGGCGTTTAAATCTCTGGTCTCTTCATGCTTCGCTGCGAAAACACAGAGAGTGGGAAATAAAGAACTTCATTGAGTGGTAAAGTAGATAGGTCGTTTCATACAGATCATTGCTCTTGGTGGGCCGATGGGCTGGAACCCTGAGCGCACCATGCTGCGACCAGGTAGCGTTCACCAAAGTTGAAGCCAAGTAGTATAGGTCGCAGCATTCAGCATCGACACCGTCACCAGGCTGTGCTGCTGGTCTCACTTGCTTCATTTCTTGATCCAGGCTTTTTTTTCTTAGTTCATTTTGGTGTTTGCGACCGTAAAAGACAATTTGGTTCGGTGACAGTGCACTGTCACAGCTCGTCAAGACAGCGCCCCGTTCCGATCGCCTAAGCATACGAAAAGCCGAAGCAAGGATGAAGACGGGTGCATGCTGAAGCGGAATCGCGAGTTGGGCTAGTTCGTGGATGTTCATTGTGGTATAACTCTGGTAAGGTTATTTTTACAGCGGAGCTGTACAGTGAAACCTCGGTGATACGAATCTCACGGGACCACCAAAAATATTCGTATCATCCGAAATTCGTATCACCAAAAACCATGGAAATTTAGCATGCGACAAAAGAAAGCTGACATACCATTTCATTTATTGCTTTTCAGGGTCGCATAAACGTCAGGAAGAACTCTGAATGATTGTCAGTTAAGTTTTTAGATGTCGATAATCATACCAGCACTCGCAAATATATGGCTCGTACGCGTGTGTTTAATTAATGAACCAGGTGCGTTGTGACCCGCTACAGCAGTAGCCGCTTCCAAATTTTAGTATGCTTTTTCTCATTACACCGGAGTACTGCGGCGAAAGTATTGGAAAAAAAACACTTTGACGCAATAGATCAAGGCCACAAAATTTCAGTACAACGGTCCTATGTTATGATCTTGTTATCGCGGAGGTGTTGGGGATTTTTTGGGAGATTTACGGCCGTGAAAGCACAAGTGGGACCTCAACAGCCGCGCATGTTGACGTTGTGAGGCCAGACTCCTTCTCCAAGACCGTCCTCGGCTTCTTTCAGTCCTCGTCCACCTTTCATAGGATCTATGATGCACAGGCAGGCACGTGTAAACACAGTACAACGACATCAGCCCGCGTCGACGCGTTAGAAGAAAAAAAAAAAAGCATGGCGCCAATGCCCGCCGTAATCTAAACGCGAAATCGCACAGAGGCACATTAGAGCCTCAAAGATTCACGCAAGCACTCTCGGAGGCCGTGACGCGTCTTGGAAGGTTTATTCTGACCGTAAGAAAAGTATTTTCTTACACCGTGATTCAGAGGGCATTCGGCGCGCATGCCCGCGCTTGCGTTCCTGCGCTCGCACGTGCTTGGCACGTTCAGTTCAGTTCAGTTTATTACCTTAAAGGCCCCCCTTTCTTGGAGGGGCATTACATAAGGGGTGGGGATTTATTCAGGTTAACAATAAGCAGTGAACGTGGCTTTTAGTGTTGAAGATGATCAATAATACGGTCTTGAAAGGCAGATGATGAGGCGATGGTGACGTGTGCCGGGGAAGGCCGTTCCAGTCCGTGGCTGCTCGAAAAAAGAAGGATGCAGAAAATGTGGTTGATCCCTCTGATATAGGAATCGGTATAACACACGAAAGTGAAACGTGTCTTCACAGTAGTAGTTCAATGTTCATTGCACAATGATATTTATTATTGTCTAATGGTGTTCAGTGGCTACAGCACCCTTAGATGTTGATGCACCCATGTTTACAACTGGTGGCACATCTCCACCACGACAACCAACGACTCACGACTGGGATACACTTTCCGGAGACACTACACGGCACGCACCGGAGCATCGCGCAAATCACACTTTAACCACAGGCGTTCACAAACCGTGGAAGCGAAACCGAACGGGTTTTCACTCAATCGTTTTTCAACTGACGGTCCGTTGCAGCGACGGAGCGTGATTTGTGGGTCGGTGACCATGCTGCGGATGTGCTTGGCATGCTGCGTCGTGTCGGCGAGCAGCGTCCTGCTGATAGGTCGCTTCGGCGAAGACACGATCACTTCGGTCCTGCATCGGCGTCTGTACGGCAGCCAGTTGGGTCGCGATGCGCTCAACTTCCCAAACGCGAAAGACAGAGTTCTCAGCTTGAGCCGTTGACGCGCGAAGGCCTCCCGCTCCCCCCCTGGTGTGTCCGTCGCTGCACCAAACCAACGCCTACCAAACTGACTTGCGCGACATTCGCCCGTCGACGCCGTTGTCTTTCGGCGGCGCTTAATGCAGCAGTTCTCGTAGTCGGTACCATCGCACTCGTATGAGTAGACGGCGGAGATACACCATTGTTGCATACGGAAGCTGCACTACAATGCACACGCTAGCACAACGCGAAAGACGAAGCATGTAACTCACACCACTACAACGCGAAAGACGAAGCACGTAACTGCGTCGTCACCGAGTCAAATCAGCGCGTAGAGCGCGTCGCAATTAGAGCTTCCGTTTGTGGCCTGCGAAATTAGCTCCAGAAACCTTGTCGGAGCTCATTGCGGAGGCAACGCTACACTTTGTTTCAAGTAGGGCCAACGCCACCTAGGCGGCGTTGGTAGGCCGCTCTAATGCCAGCGTCCGTTCGAATGCTGGCATCGAGGCGTCGTAGTGCTGAGGCTACGCAGCGTTCTCTGTCGGTGTTAGTTGGTGTCATAATGCAGTACTTTTCTTCTCCGCGCTTAGGCGGCGGCACCGCCCCGTCAAACGAAGAGCGCCGGTACAGAGCGAAGGAGTGTGAGATATATAAGGCGCGTCTGAAGCGCTCTTCGCAAAATGCGCCGATGGCTCAGTCGGTTAAACGCCCGCTTTCTATCGCCGCGGATCGAGAGGTCATGGGTTCGATACCCGGGTCTTCCGATTTCGCGTAACTTTTTATTCTGGTTTCTTTCTTTGTATTGTGTTCAGTGTACCTTTTAACAACGTCACATCCGTGACGGAAATACGTCAGTGAAGTCTTGGTGAACCCCGGCATAAAACACTTTCGTGTTAAAAAGTAGTGGTGTGCGACGTCTTCCGCGAAAAGTGGGGCCAGCACCTCTTCGTACCTGGGCCGCAGCGTACGTTCGTATCAAACGTCGTGGGGTGAAAATCGGTTCGCAACAACCGAACTCCATTACATTGCAGGCCAATGGGTCTTGGCCGGGACCAAAGAAAAAATTCGTATCATCCCGAAATTAGTATGAGCTGTGATCGTATCACCGAGGTTCCAATGTATATAGCGAGCTGCCGGCGGATCGCGTCCGCCGACAATTAAACTACGTGCAGAACAATTTTCGGCGCCCCTTGACCCCAACCCACGGGTTCCCCATTCGCCAGCAGGCCCCCGTGCTTTGTACGTTATCCTAAACCGATGAACGCTTCCTAGAGGCACTTAATTGGAGCTTAACAGGGTTCCTTGGCACCAACATGCTTGAGAACCCCTGATCTAGAAGAACGATTGAAGATGAAATACGATCAAGGAAACAACGGGCACACAAGAAGACGGCAACAGGGACTCTTGCCTTACGAAGTCCAGTGTTTCTACCACAACTACGGGCTGTCAAGAGAGCCCACGATGCGGCAGTAAGCCTAGACCTCCCCGTCTCTACGAGGTAGCGGCCCACGGCGTTGCTCTAAAAGAGTAACGTTTCTGAAGACCCAAATAAAGTTCTGTGTCTGTCCGTCTGACAAAGCTAGACGAGCTTTGTCTTGTCGCCTTCTTTTTTGGTGTCCATTGTTTCCTTGCAGGTTTCTCACCTTCAGTCATGTACCAAAATGTCCCAACTATCGACATTGCCGGAGAACTAGTAGTAGATTATCGGCAGAGTGATTGACAAAGTAACAGTACAATGCTTATCTGCTTTACGCAAGTCTACTTGCGAGACTTCAAATCTCCACTAATCATCTATGAGCGTGCCTGACTTGACTCTCGATACATGCTTCCTGAATTAGTGAAAAATCTTGAGCAGGGATGTCGCTGGAGTCAATGCTTCGACAAGCCAAGCCACCCGTCTTCGAAGAACAAGACATGACCTCGAAGAGGACACGGCCACTTATCAAAACTTTGATCCCAGTGGCACCCCCTATTCGAGAAATCTATACCCCTTCAAAACTTCATCTGCTCCTGAATGCCTTGATTGGATGCTTCCTGGTAGTCTTCCTAAGTGCAGTGCGCACGCAGCCGAAATTCATTAGCTTAGTTCATGCCGACTACGCGGTGCATAATTAGATCTGAATCTGCGATGTTATGGGCATATAACACTGCGACAAACATTCCTCTGTTATTTCATCGTTGCACTCAAAGTACGTTCACTTTTTATGGACATTTGCGCAGGCGACTTCCAACGTATCGGTTCAAAGATGGCACGTTCGACCAGTTCTTGGACATGTTCTTGGAAGGCAAGGTTGACTACGGCGACTACTTCGACCACTTGCTTTCCTGGTACGCCCACCAGCGGCGACGCGAACCTACTGTTCATCACCTACGAGCAACTCAAGAAAGACACAGCGGGATGGGTTCAGAAGATAGCCGACTTCCTCGGCCAGGAACAGTACGGCGACAGGATCCGAAAGCACCCCGAGCTGTTAGAAAAAGTGTTGGCATCAGCTAGCGTTCAAAACATGAAATCGTTAAATTCGGCGTTAAGGAGCTGGACCGGACTCTTTGAGTCCGTGCCGGCTCAGGTCAGGGAGGCATTGATTAAGGAATTAAAGGTCCCCTTCGGCGATATTTGGGACGTGCCGGACAACGGAGACTTCGTCCGCAAGGGTCTCGTTGGCGACTGGAAGAGTCACTTTAATCCGGAACAGATAAGGAGAATGAAGGATCGCATTGTGTTCAAGACGCGTGGAAGTGACGTAATGGAACTATGGAAGGATGTAGGCCTCCCTTGAGCTCGTCTTCTAATGAGCGTTTGGTAATTAAATCTGCCTTTTTTCACAAGCTTCAGGCGAGTGTTTCAATCAGCGCTGTGTTCAAGCACTGTGCCTTCCTTCGCGTCCTCGTGTTTGTTTGCGCTAAAACAAGATTTCAGCCCGGCTTGAGCGAGATTTCATCAAGCTTAGAAGACGAGACTAAAGGACTACACTTATTTTTTGAAGTCAGTACGAAACTTATCATCGCCATTGACATACAAGAAACTAGCTTCCAATCTATGCGTTTTTAGGAGGTAACTTTGAAGCATACAGTCCTTTTGCGCAGCTATCATGTGCCACAGGCAGCAATGTACAAACAAGAATACTGAGAAAAAAATCGAGCCAGTTCTACACCGTGAAAAACTGGAAACTGCGGTGCGCAGCTGGGGATTCACCTGCCTCTGTTGACGCTTGGCTTGCGTCAGAATCTTCCGGATCGGAGGGTTACCTCGCGTTCGCTGGCGTTTCGCCTCCGCTTCTCTCTCCCGTAGATCTGCGTCTAAAGGCCTGACCACACGTACCCGTTGCAGCGCGTCAGCGCGTGGCTTTTTGACGCGGCGCCGCGCCCTCTCCCTATGGGCAGAGAGGGCGCGTGGCTACGCAAAGCTTCACGCCCTTTCTCTATATAGGGAGAGGGCGCGACGTCAGGTCAAAAAGCCACGCGCTGACGCGCTGCAACGGGCACGTGTGGTCAGGCCTTAACTCGCGGCGCTGGCGTTTCGTTATTGCTTCACTGGCTCGGACAGACGAACTAGCCCTTCGGCCAAGCTAGCTTTCCCGGGCAAGCGCGCTGGCGTTCCAATTGTGCAACCTGCTCTGCTCGGCGTCCATGACGGCAAAGAGAAACCTTCATTTGCGATACACTGACACCCTTTCTTAACCTATCTTGGTACTGCCTTGACCGGTAGCGCCCTATTTTGACCTATTTTGGTACTTTTGAGCGTGACGCCAAGCGACGACATGAGACGACAGCCCGGGTCCCTAAAGTCCTCCGCACATAAAATAAACAACGCAGAAATAAAATACAAGAAGAAAATGTCGAATGGTTGTAAAAGAGAATACGCAGAACCTGGATTAGGCGCATGTAGTACGTATGTACGGTTAGGTGCTCCATTTTGCGTAGGGGCATGAGTAATATATAAGCAATATATGAACCCATATATTACATAACTTATATATAGGGTTCGTAATTCTATCCAGAGCATATGAACAGCAGAAGTAATGAAACCAACATTTCGTGCTTTCTTTTCGCAAAAAAAAAAAAAAACCCGGCGCCGGCGACTGTACAAAAATGCGGGTACACACAAAGAAGAAGAAGAAGAAGAAGAAGAAGAAGAAGAACTTCATTCGTAATGGTTTGGTATAAATATATCAATTAGATTTAGCACCATAATTTCCTATGTAATCTGTAATCTTTCTATTCTATAACCTCCCTAATTCTAAAATTTCATAATATTTTATAAAACCACTCAATTCTTGACGAATCCCTTTGCAGTGAGTGTGCGCCATAGTTAGCAGGCGAACAAGAACAAGGGGTCATGAGCTCGATGGGGTGGGGCCCCCAAGTCCAGGACTCCACTGGCTACTGCCGCCTGCCTGACGTGACCCAGGAGGGCAAGCTGTACCGCTGAGTCAGAGCTGGGAGGCACAGCACACAAATGTGGCCTTCTTTGTTTCTCTTCGGTTTTCTCTGTTTCTTCCACTCTTTCTTTCTTTTTCTTTTTTAAAGCTTTTTCTGTAGCTTTTTTTCTCTGTCTATTTCTATTTTTCGTCCTATTTCTTCCCTTTCGTTCCCTCTCTATTTCTTGCTTGCTTCCTCTTTTTTTTTCTATTTTTATGCGTGGTTTTGCGTGCGTTACACCAAGCGACGACAGCATACGACAGCCCGGGCCCCTAAAGTGCTCCGCCCTTATTATCATCATCAAGGCACTCGAAGAACAAGAGGAAAAAGACTTCTCCTAGGCGCGAGCGCGCGCTCAAGATGCTACAGATGGCTATGCTATTCGTGGTTCTGCCTGCGTTACGCCAGTCAATGACAGCGTACGACAGCCCTGGACCTTTAAAGGGCTCCGCCCTTAAAAGAAAGAAAAATAGCAGTTCAGGCGCGCATACGTCAAGCTTCGCTTGGCGCCATTTTTCTTATATGGGAAGGAATGCTAATTTTTTTGTATGAAGTGTATGCACATGTTAATTCCGCACAGGCTGTTACAATCTGTGGTTTACACGGAAAAAGGAATGAACTTCAATCAATCAATCAATCAATCAATCAATCAATCAATCAATCAATCAATCAATCAATCAATCAATCAATCAATCAATCAATCAATCAATCAATCAATCAATCAATCAGTGTTTATTCGATCAAGTTAATACAAAAAATGGTTACATAAGTATTTGGACCATTAGTCTGTGTGGCTAGTTACTGGTCCAATCTATTACATGAGTATTTTATTACATGTTAGGAGCAGAGGTGCAGTTAATATGACTATGCATCTTTATACAAATTCAATGACAGAATAGATTCAAGGTATATTATATCTATTTAAATACACTTTACAATAAATACAAAATTGCTGCAATAATCTAGGTAGACAAGCAATGAAGAACAACTAAAGGCATACATTGTAAGAATACAGGACATAGGGACACGAGAAAAAAAAATGTGCAGAATTTGTGCACAAGACTGCGTTGAAGAACAAGAACAGAATTGAAAAAAAAAAAAGAAAGAAAGAAATATATGCCTCAATATATACCACAAAATGTATAGGTATAGCAGTATGAATCCGAGGGGGGAAGGGGGGGGGGGGGGCTCTTTGTACACACGTGCCGCGTGCTACGTGACCTGCTGGGACGCGATATTAATATACAGCGGTTTATTAATCGAACGATGTCGAGGTTTCGGAAACAGAGATAGGGATGACATACGGGCGACGAGTTGAAAGAGTGCGCAGCTGTGCCTGATCGTTTCCTCAATGACTGAACCCTGACGTCGCATGAATATTTACGTCGCTATCTATCATGCACGATTCGCGGAAGCTTCGAGCACGCACCGACGTACACCCGAAGTGCGCATGGGACGCGTATCAATTTGTTTTATTCTTATTGCTTTCGCTGTGATACCCGTGTCGAAATTCCAGGTTGCGAGCATCCGGAGCTTTGTTCTATCGTTTTGCGAACACGTCTATAATAAACGCCGATGCTAGGTTTCACTTTCTGAATTGAGAATCCAGGTAAGAATGCTTTCAGTATACGCGTGTGTCAGTCTAGCCGCCTACGACTTTGTGCTGTCGGGGCCGTTTCGTTAGCTTATAAGTAATAACTGCTGGTGTTTCACGCATCAAAAATTACGCTATGGTTATGCGGCACGCCATTGCAGAGAGGGGGGAGGGGGGGTACGGATTAATTTTGTCCATCTGTGGTTCTTTAAGGTGTTTTCTGTTACCTTCCATTTAAACTGACTATAATTTCTGCTCTGCCGAACTGGCAGCGCGCACGACATGTTCAAAAAAAAAAAAAAAAAAAGATGTCCCCACTATATGGCGTGCAACATAATAGTATCATGGTTTTGGCTCGTAAACGCAAGATATTATTAAGAATGCGTTGTGTAGTGCAATTAATAAGTATCCGTAGCTTGTGCAGCGTAGCCTTACAGTCGTCGTTGCGCTGTTCCACTAAACTAAGCTATCTAAGTGACTAACGATTATCTAACTCATTAACTAATAAACTGGTAAGTCAAATAGGCCCACAATGGTGAGCCCGGTCATTGATTATTATATTTATTATATTGGCGCGCGATTGAGTCCTTCATTATTTTTGCCCTCCCAGGTGCCTTGCAATTTGAAGGAGAGTCCCATCACGTGAGCAGAATGCAACCTGTTTGCCGAACGACGCCGCGTGACGCATCCGAGTCATCTGCAAACGCGGTGAGTCGTGACTTTTGTCATGTCATTACGCCCCCCAAAGTTTAGGAGTCACGGGGCATATATATATATATATATATATATATATATATATATATATATATATATATATATATATATATATATATATATATATATTGCCACGCGCGTTTCTTATTTTCACTTTGCTCTATTCGGTTCTTCGCCCTCAAAGTCTGTCAGCAATGCTCAGCGCAAACCGCGCCTGACTGTTCTAGAAGCTTCGCGATTACTGTAGATCGTTTTGTTAAGATTGCGCGCAAGACGCGAACACTCGAGCTTATTCCAGAGCTTGTGCGACAACGAGTGATAAGACTGGAATATTCTATGACGCACGTATAAATGCCGACGCGCTTCACCGCTGGCCAGTTGATCGACGGCCGACGCTCTGCTCGCCGCTATCAGTGCCAGCGTGTTTTGCTGTAATCTTACTTTCTGTTTACCGGCCACAAGTTCGGTCTAATAAACAGTTTCATCTTGGACACGTCGCCTGCTGCCTTCGTCGACGTCACACCCACGTGACATCTGGTGGAAGGTGCTGCTTCGTTCATGTACCGGACACCCCCTTCAAGCCGTGAACCCAGCCCCCACTCGCGAGGGAGACGTCGACACCAACCACGACCAGCGAGTTAGCCGTAGGCAGCAAGGTCTACGTCCGGAGTACGGTCCTCTACCTGACAAGACTCGGAAGACCAAGGCCATGACCTCGACTGCGGCAACGATGACTGCCGCTGCGCCACAGCCAGCGATCGTAATGCAGCAGCCAAGGGAGCCACCGACTTTCCGTGGATCATCGTTCGAAGACCCTGAGACCTGGCTGGAGACATACGACCGAGTGGCCACCCTAAACCACTGGGACCCGGAAGAGAAGCTGCGTCGCGTTTACTTTTACCTGGAAGACGCGGCAAGGACCTGGTTCGAGAATCGGGAGTCTGCGCTTCAAACCTGGGATCTTTTCCGCGGCACATTCCTGGACACGTTCAGGAGCATCGCCCGCAAGGAAAGAGCCGCGACGTTGCTGGAGACGAGGGTGCAACTCCCGAACGAAAGAGTGGCCATCTTCGCTGAAGAATTGACGCGACTCTTCCGACACGCTGACCCCGACATGCCCGAGGAGAAGAAAGTCCGTTTTCTCATGCGTGGAGTCAAGCAAGAACTCTTCGCCGGGATGATGCGGAACCCACCAAAGACCGTCCAGGAATTCTTGTCGGAAGCAACAGCGATCGAGAAGACGCTGGAAATGCGAACCCGCCAGTACGATCGCCGAACGATGCAAGACAGCCCAGGAGTTCATACTCTCGGCTCCGACGACCTGCGCGAAACGATACGAGCGATCGTGCGGGAGGAACTGCGCAAGCTGTTACCCTCATCAATGCCGCAAGTGGACTCGATCGCCGACATCGTTCGCGAAGAGATCCAGCAGTCGATCTGCACCCCCCAACCGCCACAGCCGCAAGCCATGAGCTACGCTGCTGCCGCCCGACGCTCCGCTCCGCCTCCACGTCCACGTCAGGAGGCCGCACCACCCCATTTCCGCCGCCAGACACCGCCGTCCCCACGACCGACGCCATACCGCTCACCTGCCAGCGAGCACTACTCCCCAAGAAAAACCGACATCTGGCGAGCCCTTGACAACCGCCCGCTCTGCTACCACTGCGGGGAAGCTGGACATACCTACCGCCGCTGCCAGTACCGCCAGATGGGCCTACGCGGCTTCGCCGTCAACGCACCGCCCCCACAGCACGGCGAGCGCCCACGCGACATCGCCGACTACTTGACCACCACCGAGCGGGCACCTCGACGTTCATCGCGTTCGCCATCGCCTGGACCCTACCGGTCCCCTAACCGACGACAGCAGTACAGCAGCCTCAACCGGGGCCGTTCCGTGAGCCCATATCCGGAAAACTGAGGGCAGCAACCGATGGAGGTGCGGTTGCTGTACGACGAACTACCGAAGACCCTCCGCCGACGCCGACAACGACGCCGCGACGATACCTGAAGAACAAAGCAAGAGAGAGCCCTGAAGTCGAAACTTCGCGGCCGGAAGAAGACCTGACGACGCCACGTGGAAGCAGCGGAGCAAACCGCCGCAGCCGTGATCCGACGCCGCGACCCAACCGTAACGCACGACGACGAACCAGCGACCTCGACGTAATATTCGACGGCCACAACGTCACCGCTCTCGTCGACACTGGAGCCGACTATTCCGTCGTCAGTGGACCTTTTGCGATGAAGTTGAAGAAAGTGAAGACTGCTTGGCAAGGCCCTGAAATCCGGACCGCTGGGGGTCATCTAATAACGCCGGCCGGTGTTTGCACAGCAAGAGTCACCATCAATAACCGGACTTATCCCGCCAGCTTTCTAATTCTGCAGCACTGCTCCAGGGATGTGATACTGGGGATGGACTTCCTAAGTCAACACGGCGCCGTGATCGACCTGAGGTCTGAGTCGATAACACTGACTTCAGACGAAGCGTTGCCGCCCCACACGACGCCGGAGAATCATGCCTTGAATGTAATTGAAGAGCAGGTCACCGTTCCGCCCCCTCTCCAGCGTCGTCATTTCCGTCGGCACCGAAATACCCGCTGACATTGAAGGCGTCATCGAGGGCGATCAGCGCCTGCTTGTGAACCATCACATTTGCGTCGCAAGAGGCATCGCCGAGTTGCGCGATGGCAAAGCAAAGGTACTGCTGACAAACTTCAGCCACGAATATAGGCACCTTAACATTGGCACGACGGTCGCCCACATCGAGAAATTCGTGGACACCAGCCATGCTTTCGCCCTCTCCGATGCTACCGAACCTGCTTCGACGAATCGAGGTCCCAAACCAGATTTCGACGTCAACCCGAACCTCCCGAAGGTCAAGCAAGACCAGCTAAAGGCCCTGCTCCTGCGATTCAAAGACTGCTTCTCGGCGTCGTCAAGAATTCGACAGACCCCAGTCGCGAAACATCGGATCATTACAGAAGAAAGTGCTCGACCAGTTCGACAGAGCCCGTACCGAGTATCGACGCGCGAACGCGAGGCCGTGAAGAAGCAAGTCGACGAAATGCTACGCGACGACATAATCCAGCCGTCCAAGAGTCCCTGGGCGTCTCCCGTGGTTTTGGTGAAGAAGAAGGACGGCACGCTACGTTTCTGCGTCGACTATCGTCGCCTGAACAAGATCACTAAGAAGGACGTGTACCCCCTCCCACGGATAGACGACGCCCTGGATCGACTCCACAACGCAAAGTACTTTTCGTCGATGGACCTCAAGACAGGCTACTGGCAAATCGAAGTCGACGAGAGAGACCGAGAAAAGACTGCTTTCATAACTCCAGACGGCCTGTTCGAGTTCAAGGTCATGCCTTTTGGTCTTTGCTCGGCGCCCGCGACCTTCCAACGCGTTATGGATACCGTACTAGCCGGCTTGAAGTGGCAGACTTGTCTTGTGTACTTGGACGACGTCGTTGTGTTTTCTTCAAACTTCGACGAACACCTGCGGCGCCTTGAGGCTGTACTTCAAGCAATCAAGACCTCCGGACTTACCCTGAAGTCACAAAAGTGCCGCTTCGCCTACGAGGAACTCTTGTTCTTGGGCCACGTGATAAGCAAGTCCGGAGTACGCCCTGACCCTCAGAAGACAGCCGCCATCGCTACATTCCCGCCACCCGCCGACAAGAAGGCCGTGCGTCGATTTCTAGGCCTGTGCGCCTACTACAGGCGGTTCGTCAAAAACTTTGCCCGCATCGCCGAACCACTCACTAACCTTACGAGGGCCGACGTCGAGTTCAAATGGGAAACGCCGCAGGAGGAAGCATTTCAAGACCTAAAACGACGCCTGCAAACGCCTCCGTTACTTGCGCATTTTGACGATCGCGCCGAAACAGAAGTGCACACCGACGCAAGCAGTGTGGGACTCGGCGCCGTCCTTGTGCAGAGGACGGATGGACTGGAAAGGGTTATCAGTTATGCTAGCCGGTCGCTATCCAAGGCAGAGTCCAACTATTCAACAACTGAAAAGGAGTGCCTCGCCATCATCTGGGCTACGTCAAAGTTTCGCCCTTACCTTTACGGAAGGCCCTTCAAAGTTGTGAGCGACCACCACGCCTTGTGTTGGCTAGCTAACCTGAAGGACCCTTCAGGTCGTCTCGCAAGATGGAGTCTGAGACTTCAAGAATTCGACGTTACCGTCGTTTACAAGTCCGGACGAAAACACTCTGACGCCGACTGCTTATCTCGCGCCCCCGTCGAACCGCCGCCGCAAGATGACCAGGAGGACGACTTCTTGGGAACCATAAGCGCCGACGACTTCGCCGAACGACAGCGAGCCGACCCGGAACTCAAGGGCCTTATGGAGTACCTCGAAGGCAAGACCGCCATAGTTCCGAAGGCATTCAAGCGAGGACTCACGTCGTTTGTATTACGAAACGGCATTCTCATAAAGAAGAATTTCTCGCCCCTTCGAGCCAACTCCCTTCTCATAGTGCCTTCAGCATTGCGGCCAGAAGTCCTCCAGGCACTACACGACGACCCGATGGCTGGACACCTCGGACTTTCCCGCACGCTCGCAAGAGTACAAGAAAAGTACTACTGGCCGCGCCTTGCCGCCGACGTCGCCCACTACGTAAGGACGTGCCGAGACTGTCAGCGACGGAAGACTCCGCCAGCAAGACCAGCAGGCTTCCTTCACCCGATCGAGCCTCCTCGGCGACCGTTCCAGCAGATCGGCATGGACCTCCTGGGGCCGTTCCCAACGTCGACTTGCGGAAATAAATGGATCGTCGTAGCTACCGACTACCTCACCCGCTACGCCGAAACAAAAGCCCTGCCCAAGGGCAGTGCCGCCGAGGTAGCCAAGTTCTTCGTTGAGAACATCGTCCTTCGACACGGCGCCCCAGAGGTTCTCATCACCGACAGAGGTACGGCGTTTACGGCTGACCTAACCCAGGCGATCTTGGGATACAGCCACACAAACCACCGCCGGACCACCGCGTACCACCCACAGACCAATGGCCTGACCGAGCGTCTAAATAAGACTATCGCCGACATGCTGGCCATGTACGTCGACGTCGAACACAAGACGTGGGACGCCATCCTTCCGTACGTGACCTTCGCATACAACACGGCCGTGCAGGAGACGACACAGATGACGCCATACAAGTTGGTCTACGGAAGGAACCCGGCAACGACGCTCGACGCCATGCTGCCCAACGTCGCAGATGAAGACAACCTCGACGTCACCGTCTACCTACAGCGCGCCGAAGAAGCCCGACAACTCGCCCGCCAGCGCATCAAGAATCAGCAGACAACCGACAGCCGCCGTTACAATCTTCGACGACGCTTTGTGGAATACCAGCCCGGCGACCGCGTTTGGGTGTGGACGCCGATACGCCGACGCGGACTCAGTGAAAAACTTCTTCGGCGATACTTCGGGCCATACAAGGTGCTTCGACGTCTCGGTGCTCTGGACTACGAGGTCGTTCCGGACGGCATTACTAACTCCCAACGGCGTCGTGCGCGACCTGAAGTCGTCCATGTCGTGCGCCTCAAGCCGTATTACGCGCGTTAGCGGACCTGAGGACTTCACTTATTGCTTTATTGTTGTACTTTCTTTCTTTGTTGTTGTGACTTACTGTTGCATGCATTTTTTTTTCCATGTTCTGTTTTAAGCATCGGGACGATGCTTTTTCAGAGGGGGGCATTGCCACGCACGTTTCTTATTTTCACTTTGCTCTATTCGGTTCTTCGCCCTCAAAGTCTGTCAGCAATGCTCAGCGCAAACCGCGCCTGACTGTTCTAGAAGCTTCGCGATTACTGTAGATCGTTTTGTTAAGATTGCGCGCAAGACGCGAACACTCGAGCTTATTCCAGAGCTTGTGCGACAACGAGTGATAAGACTGGAATATTCTATGACGCACGTATAAATGCCGACGCGCTTCACCGCTGGCCAGTTGATCGACGGCCGACGCTCTGCTCGCCGCTATCAGTGCCAGCGTGTTTTGCTGTAATCTTACTTTCTGTTTACCGGCCACAAGTTCGGTCTAATAAACAGTTTCATCTTGGACACGTCGCCTGCTGCCTTCGTCGACGTCACACCCACGTGACAATATATATATATATATATATATATATATATATATATATATATATATATATATATATATATATATATATATATATAGCAAGTACTTAATCCCCAGTTTCTGTGGATCTAGCTAGCTCGCGTGTTGTTGCGCTGCTAACATTGGTAAGATTCACCGAAGATAGACATCGGAACGGTCTAGAACGGCGTAGCAGTCGATGAGATTAGGACCAAACCTGCCATTTTGAATTTCAGAGACCGCTGATGACGTTGCTCTGAAATGAGTAATTTTAGAGAACATTTTCTCTTTGGCGCCCGTAGTCTTTTTTTTTTCTTTTTTTTAGAGAAAGGGTTGGACAGCTTATTATTCATCTTCATTACAATGGTGATGCAGTCCTTGTTAACTAACAAATAATTACGTAACGCTGGCCTGATGCTGTCGATTATTACTATGTTCCCGAGGGCAACCGGCGAAGAGGGGAAATGGGAGGGAAAAAAATTAGTAGACGGGGCCGCTCCGAGATGCCGAGATCCTCAAAGCAGAAATGAACTCATAAATTAATGTTTGCTTAACTAATTAGCCTAATTAATTTCTGGGAATTCGCATGTCAATGCCACGATGCGATTGTGAGGTGTGCCAGAAACTTCGACGGAAACTTCGACGGAATTAAGGCTCCGGAAACTTCGGCCACCTGACGTGCACCTAAATATAAGTACACGGGCTTCTAGCATTTAGCCTCCATCTAAATGCGACCGCCGCTGCCGGGATCGAACCCGCGACATTTGGGTCAGCATCTGAGCACCGTAATCATTGTACGACCGCGGCGGCCCGAACAGGAATCAATTAAAAATATTGGAACAGTTGTAATTTGTTATAATCTGTTATCTACAGAGAAAAAAAAATAACGCACTTGCTCGACCTAAAGTTGAGCGCTTGCAGGACGGGAAAAGCCAGTGCCGTTAGACACTCCAAGCATTGTACAAACACAAATTCCCAATAAAGTGCATGCGAAAGCTACCACCGCTGTAGCTCAATTAATTACAAAAGAGTAGCTACTTGGGCTGGTTGGTATTGCATTTTTTGAAGAAATATAGTTTCTTAGTGCGCAGAGCGTTTTAGAAAGGAGTCAGATAGGAAAGAGCGCACACTTACAACCAATTTATTGCACAGATTGGCGGGAATATATATACATCAAGAGGGCGAGAGTATGACACACAGAAAAGGGGGGGGGAGGGAATAATAGCGCATGCGCCAGAACATCTTATTCAATTAATTAACTGGTGGAGCAGCGGCCGCGTTATCCGAAGGTCGTACACTTAAGGCCTGACCACACGTACCCGTTGCAGCGCGTCGCTGCGTAAATTTCTGACGCGGCGCCGCACCCTCTTCCTATGGAGAGAGAAGGCGCGCAGCTTGGCGTAGCCACGCGCCCTCTCTCTCCATAGGGAGAGGGCGCGGCGCCGCGTCAAAAAGCCCCGCGCTGACGCGCTGCAACGGGTACGTATGGTCAGGCCATTAGGGTCTCTACCAGCGGCAAGTTGATTTTTCATCCATTTTATTCCCTGTCCATTTATGCCATAATTACTACACTACAGTTAAAAAGAACAAGTAATTGCTCTTTGAAAAGGTGTCGCATGTTTTTCATGCGACACAGTGGGACAAGATGCCCAAAAGTAATGCGCTCCGAGATCAGCTATGGGTCGTCCAGAAGGACCGCGACGTGGCGGAGAGCCTTGGGCTCTGCCCCAGCGTGGTAGGTGCCCTCTACGTCCTAGCTTTTAGCCAGGCGTCCATCAGGACCCCTTATTGGGAAACAAAGTTTCACCACCGAACGAGTGATTTCCCCTACACCGTCCTTTCTTTATTGACTGTTGATTTCATCGGGTTGTGGTCCGCCGCGGTGTTGTAGCGGTTACGGTGCTCGGCTGGTGACCCGAAGGTCGCGGGTTCGATCCCGGCCGCGGCGGTAGCGTTTCGATAGAGGCGAAATGCTAGAGGCACGTGTACTCTGGGATGTCAGTGCACGTTACAAAACACCAGATGGTCGAAATTTCCGGAGCCCTCCACTACGGCGTCTCTAATAATCATATCGTGGTTTTGGGACGTAAAACCCCACATATTATTATTATTATTATTATTATTATTATTATTATTATTATTATTATTATTATTATTATTATTAGGTTGTGTCTAACAAGAGAAACGAGCCCTCCATCAAATACCCCTTATTTCGTTCAGTGCCCGGATGTGTACCACGTGGTCGAAGGTGTGCACCTGAGTCGGCTGTTCACGGAGCGCAGCATCAGGTCTGTGATGTCCTACCGTCCTCGAGACGATGACGTATTCGTCGTCAGCTATCCGAAGTGCGGAAGCACGTGGCTCCAGCAAGTCGTGAACGCGGTCTTGAAGAGCAACGAGTCATCCGAGGAGTCGGCAGAAGCGGGACCGCAAGAGTTGCCGATGTTCCTCGATTTGGTGGGCGCCGAAGGCGCTCTCTCCATGCCCCGACCAGGATGCTTGAAGACCCACTTGCCGTACGGCAAGCATCCGTACTCGCCGGAAGCCAAGTACATCTACATAACCCGGAACCCCTACGACTGCTGCGTGTCCTTCTATTACCACACAAGGTCGGTCGGTTGGTCGATCGATCGATCAATCAATCAATCAATCAATCAATCAATCAATCAATCAATCAATCAATCAATCAATCAATCAATCAATCAATCAATCAATCAATCAATCAAAACATCATTTTCTCCGGGTAATAGCATGAAGATCAATGCCTTGGTTTTCATAATTTTTATTTTGCAAATGCGACGGCCTAGAGAGCTTACAGCGTCATTCGGAAGGGTGCAGTGGGGAAGAGTCCAATTGTGGAAACTTTTTATCGTGATAGCAATAATATGAATACTCTCAGCGAGTTTTTGTCGTGGCCGTCATGTTCCGTGTAAAGTACAAGTCGATAACATCGCCCCACGCATCGTATGTTCTACATACTAGCAATAGCGCGCGAGCTTCGGGGACGAACGCCGCTGAGGCAGAGTTGAAATGAGCCGGCCATCTCCGACGCACGAAGGGCGCATGCAGTAACATCGCCCCGCGTGCGAGGCCTCTCGTCGATGACTCCTCAAGCAGAGAAGAAATTCCCCGCTCGTCTTTCATCGGGGGTAAGGAGCGTGAAAGCGTCAATGGGGGTGGGGTGGGACGAGGTGCTGGAGAGGGTTGCTAGAAGAGCCAGGGTAGGGGCCAGTTGGTTGTACATAGTGTAAACTTTTGTGCGCTACAAGTAAACAAAATCGACGACGAAAATGGTACGGGACAACACAAGCGCGAATCTCGCGCTTGTGTTGTCCCGTACCATTTTCGTCGTCGATTTTGTTTACTTGTAGCGCACAAAAGTTTACACTAGGAGAGGGTTGCGTTGCTCGAGCAGTAACTGCGAACTTTGATCATAAAGGTGCGGTAGCGAAAGCTGGCGCGCTAGCTATCTCGAAAGTCATCAGTAGACGGCTCGTGTACGTGCCATGCTCTCATCGCTTACATCGCGTTGAAGCTACTAACAGCACGAAAACTGCTTCGCTGCCTGGAGTGGCCGTATTCGCTTAAACCAGCGTTTTTTAGTTTCGGGAGATAGAACCCAAAAGTTAGTTAGTTGGTAGCCTTATTTCGAATAACATTCCAATTTGTTGCTGTCGCATTCATTGCTTCGCCCTTGAGGCGAAACTATCATTTGTCTTCTTCACGAAGGCGAATTTCATCGTATCTGTTAATTGCGACTACAATGGATAGTTAAAACTGAGTTTGCGATGTAATGAGTGTACATTTCTGTTATATATATATATATATATATATATATATATATATATATATATATATATATATATATATATATATATATATATATATATATATATATATGCTGGAGTCATTACGTCATGACGCAAGATGTACCCTGACGCTTTATGGACATTTCCGCAGGCGACTTCCGACCTATCGGTTCCAGGAAGGCACGTTCGATCAGTTCTTCGACATGTTCGTGGATGGCGAGGTTGACTACGGGGACTACTTCGACCACTTGCTGTCCTGGTACGCCCACCGCGACGACCCCAACCTTTTGTTCATCACCTACGAGGAGCTCAAGAAAGACACAGCGGGCTGGGTTCTGAAGATCGCGGACTTCCTCGGCAAGGAAAAGTACGGCGAGAAGTTTCGAAAAGACCCCAAGCTATTAGGACAAGTCTTGGCGTCCACGAACGTCGAAAACATGAAATCCTTGAATTCGAAGATCAAGAATTGGACTGGGCTAATAGACTCCGTGCCGGCTGAGGTCAGGGAGGTATTGAGGAAGGAATGGAAGGGCATTTACGGCGACATTTGGGACGTACCGGGAAACGCAGGCTTCATACGCAAGGGTCTCGTCGGCGACTGGAAGAATCCACTTCAGCCCGGTAACAGATAGGGAAGAATGAAGGATCGCATCGAGTCCAAGACTAGTGGCAGTGACGTCATGGAAACTTTGGAAGGATGTAGGCCTCCCTTGAGCGTTCCTTCGGATGAACTTTTTTGGTAATAAAATCGTTTTTTCAGGAGCTTCGTGCCAGTGGTTCAACCTGAGACGAGATTTCGTCATGGGTGTTCATGATGATGTGTGCGATTATAGTCTTAGTTTCGGAAGTGAGTGCGCAAGCTAGCGTCCCCATTGGCTTAAAGGCTACTGGCTTCAAGTCTTGCGGGTTTAATGGGTGACCACGAAGGGACGCATAGATTCCATGTACGTGGTTACCACGTGACAGAAGCATTGAAAAAAATATCGCGGCTGTTTCGCACTAGTGGTGCGATGTCTGAAGGAAGCGCAGAGCTGGGCGGCAGGGGCGTAGCCAGCAATTTTTTTCGTGTGTGTGTGTGTGGGGGGGGGGGGGGGGGGTTGCACTTCCTTGAAATGGTCATCTTTCGCTCTCTATGGCGCTATGGCGAAAAAAAATTTCGGGGGGGGGGGGGGGGGGAGGGGGGGACGGGCCCTGTGTGTCACCCCCTGGCTACGCCACTGCTGGGCGGCCTTTTTTGTTTCTCTTTATTTTTCATGTTATTTCTCTTTCTTTGTTTCTTGTATCTCTTTTTTGTGTCTGTCTTACTTCTATCGTTCTCGCTGTCTGCTTATGTCTTCCGCTGTCGCTCTCTCTCTCTCTCTCTCTCTCTCTATATATATATATATATATATATATATATATATATATATATATATATAGAGCGCAGGTTTCATTTAACGCTCGCACTTGCTGTACTGGGTAGTGTGGCTTGCCTATACCTACCTGATGATTTTGGTTCGCGTTGGACAGACTACGACCGGCTTATACAGCCACGCTGTAATAATGGCCTTTTTGAACACTTCTAGAATGCATGCAGTGGCGTACCAACTCTTTCGCGAGTGGGGGGGGCAAACCTACCTCATTTGCCGGCCGTGATACATACATATATATATAGTTCTTTCTTTCTCTCAACTATATGGATATATATCACGACAGAGAGAGAGAACGTCATCGACAATCACACTTTGATGTGATTTTTCATACACAGAGCATTTCTTAAATAGTGTTTAATAATATTATAAGAAAAAAGGGACAGTCAGTTTTAAGCAGCATGCACTGGGACAACAACACTTATATGCGTGTTATGCATGTAACAGTATTACACACGACGCGTTTTATGCTTTACCTCACAACTTTCCACATGAATACAATTATGTGGATGGCGGCCTCCTCGGTAGCATATATTTGTATCATTCAATGAAATTTTGTTTAATGGCTAAAAGCAGCTCACTAAGAAATGAGTTCTTAAATGCGAAGCAATCCTTAGGGAGCCAAAGGTACTCTGAGCGTTTCTATCTACTTACCTACCTATCTGGCCCCCCTACGCTTGGGTGCTCTCGTAGTTGCCTCCTTACCTTAGTATAGACCAAAATCGGCATAGGAGGGCACGAGGGTATGACGAACATAAGTGTCTGGTCACGACATAAATAGCATGAAAATCTTGTCGTGTACGTCATGAAATTCTTTTTCCTTCAGTCATGTGTGTCACATACCCGTATACCACGGGCTGCGGATGCGGATATGAGCCTTAAAATTTGTATCTACCCAGGAACGGCGACAACAGGCGTCGATCATTTAAACAAGAGAGCCCTAAAAAAATCCGCCATCGGCCGCGTTCATCCGACGAATGCTAAGAATAAAAATCAGGATCCCAGCAGGAATCGAACCCAAGCATTTCGTGTGGCAGTCATGTATTCTACCACAGAACTACGCAAGGTCTTGAGTCTGCTTTGGAAAAGGTACTATGCAGACGTCATGTCGGTGTAACGTGCATCGTGGTTACCGTGCTAGCTATCTAAATTTATTAAAGGTGATAAACATTGCATATGTACTCCTATTATACAGGCGCCATGTCGGGTTAACATCAATTGTGGCTTCAGTGTCAGCTCCGCTTTTATAACCGTCTCATAAATATATATGCACTCATATGAACTCAGCAAGCTTATAATCAAGCGTTGCTCGGCAACGGAGGAATGCATTAAGGAATTGTATTCACATCATCGCACCATAGCATGCACTTCATTTTCATAAAATTTACGCCCATGCCCTAACGTGAGTGCTGACGTTTCGTCAGGCCATAAATTTCCCTCTAAGCGCCAGTGTAGTCGACGTGCCTAGCGAGCGCACGATTTGCACACTACTACTCCATTTACAAAAACACGTCGATGTACCCCGTAACGCCTGTCTGAAAAAAAAAAAAAGAAATGCGGCATAGACAGGTACTCGCTGACTGCTTCGCATGAAACCGATTCCCACAGTTCATGGGATCTGCGGAATTTTAACACGAAATTGTTATATGCCGGGGTCCACTAAGACTTCAGTGACGTATTTCCGTCACGGAAACGACGTCGAAAAAATGTACGCAATCACATGTCAAAGAAAAAAGTTCCGCCAACGGGCATCGAACCGATGACCTCTCGGTCCGCCGCCACAAGTGCCGAGCACGCTATCTCCGGCGCAACGGCCACATACTTTAAATACTGTACAAACACGCATTTTATATCTCACACTTTTCTTTTACAATGCTTTTGGTCAGCGGGATAGTGTCGCCCTCTTGGAGCGGTAAAGTAAAGTAATTCATCATTACTGTGACCTCCGCGATTAGCACCTGCAACGCATGCTGCTACGCGTCTGTCCCATTCGGCGCGTTTACAATACAAGAACAAGTTTGTAAACGCCTCAACACACCGCGAGATGGCGACCTTAGCCCAAGCGTCGGTCTCGCTCACAGCGTCTATCGAAACCAAAAATAGCTCTGCGACGCGCGCCTGCCTCACCTGGATGTAATAACGCGTTCCTCGCATACGCTTGCCCCGAGAAACATCGCGGTCGGGCTACAGCGGTGACAGACACACGTAATGTTTCCCTCTAGATACCACAAAGTTTAATCACACTTTAACATGCCGCTGGATGGCCACCTTAGCCCAATTTCTGCGCTCATCTTGCTATCATGCCTCTTTCTCTGGTTATGCTCTGGGTGTTAACATCTACAGATACCACAATGGTTTGTTTAATAAATTGATCATGGACGTTAGTCGTCGGGATGGAGATGTACCACCAAGCGTCAACGAGGGTGCATCCACGTTGAACGGTGCTATAGCTGCCAATGCCAAACACCAAAACATACATTGGGCAAGCCCTCCTATATCAATGTACAGTAAACATTCAATTACCTCTGTAAAGGCGCGTTTTACTTTCGAGCTACACCGATTCCTATGACGGAGGGGTCAACCATGTTTTTTTCAATGAATGATTGCTGTTATACATTTTCATAATAAGTATTGCACTTTCTTGCATATAGTCAGGCTTGTGTGTATTATAATTTGCCTTCTTTGCTAATAATCGAAACAGTGTTTCTGGTGCGTGCTTATTAACATTATTATATACTATTACATAACTCTTATTATCAACTTGTCAACCCTTTTCTTAAGAAAATGTATAATTTGGGGTGTTATGAGCGTAGTACATTGTAAACAACTTTGTAGTACAACTGACATTGTAGTACAACTGAAAATTTTCTTTGAAAGAAAAAAAGATGGGCGATTATAACGGTAAACTATACCTTTTTGCTTCCTTCCGAAATGGTCGTTAGCTGTGTATGATTGGTCGAAACATTCTGGGTCATGCACACAGCACCAGCTCGTTACGCGAGGCAACAAATGACGCAAGTTTTATTGAAATGACGCAAAAATGATCCATCGCCTAATGACCACTTATGCACGACCACGTAAAAAATAAAAGGATGAACTATTTTCAATACGGCATATTGTTGGCTATTGGTTCTTCAGCATTTAGAATTTTCGGTGTACCGTAAAATCGCCTGCTTGTTACATGACGTCAGGAATCTGTGGTATGTCGTGGTGTTTATTAAACTTATGCAGATGAAACAGCGCATTCACGTGCTGAACAATACCTAAAACTTTTTGAATTGCCGGAGAGCGTCTCCTTCTAAACGTAATTCAAGTAGGCTAGCCGCCGATCACATTAACAGCGGCTACTTATAGCATCTGGTGAGATGGATTCATATGAGCATAATGAACATTTTCTCTTGCATCATAACGACGTTTAGCTGTTTGTGCGCGTATACAAACCTGTGATCTCATTCTTGCTGAGAGAGAGAGCGAAAAATAAGGAGCGCTGCGCGTGTGTGCTTCTTTGCTGTCCGAGTTGTATTTTGAGCTGTAAAAGTGAATTCAAGTTGAATGAAAACCAACTAGCCCGACTCTTAATTAAGCCTCCTTAGTGCATAAAACCACGGACTTTCACCATCTCCCTGGTCCGGTGGATCAAGTTGCGGGGCAAGCTTAAAGCTGAGCTTCCCACTGTGCTCGAGTCAGTGCTTTATTCGTCGCCACTTTGCAAGCTGCCGTCATCGCTCCAAGCTACCAAAAGCAAGGCTGATCAGGTTGATCGGATTCTAAAGCGGAAACCTTCCTTGGCGCTTCCAGTACGGCAAAACTAAAACATTAAAAAAAGATTCGTCGCAAGTCATCGGCTCACAGCAGCTTCGACAGAGCAGCGGTGATGCTATTCCTTTTCGATGAAAGAAAATGATTTTCCTGAAGCAGAAAGTGCTTTGACCGGTCCATAAAAAGTTTGCTCGTTCCCATCCGTAAGTTTATCGTCAATGATTTAAATTTCAGGCCAGGCACAGCAATATAAAAGCATGAACGAGTGATGTAATGTTATAGGGCCCCTGCTCAGCTCGAGCCTGCTCTGGAATGCTACAGCACAAGGCGCGAAAGCGTCGCATAGGCGACCCGCACCGCAAAGAGCCTACAAGGAAAATTGTCACAGCAGAAATTTTGGAAAAATTTCATCATATTGTAACATTCCCTTGTTACAGTCCCGTTCCCTCGTAACAATATAATTGAGTGATTACTGTGGTAAAGGAAAACTTCGCCTCAATTGCTGGTTTCCCAGCGTGCAGCCAACAGTGACCACCTGTCGGAAGTGGGGGGGGGGGGGGGCTCAGCCCCCCTAACTTTTCTCAGTGGGGGGCTCGCGCCCCCCTTGCCCCCCCCGGCTAGTACGCCTATGAATGCAGGCCTGCTGCAAGTAAGGTTGCGAGGGGCCCACTACGCCATAATTCACCATTCGGTGAATTAGAGAAGAACCCGCTACGCGTCCAGTAAGTCCGTAAGTCAATAGACCCACCTACGCAGCTGGACACATTGCTGATGCTATTGCTGATGATGCTGATTAATTATCTCGTAGCGTTTTGAACTGGGTGCACCTTTAGCCCACTTGCTCGTTGCGCATGGTGTGCTGCCTGGCGCGATTCTACGCTTCTGCCACGCAATACAACGCGCATTAATGATAACGAACACCAGAAGATTTTCTGGCAGATTGAAAACCAGCTGTTTTTCATTAACGTTGCGTCAGACAAAGAAACGAGCCCCTAATATTCTTTTCCTTGATACGTGTATTAATTCCGCCACTCGCGCAACACGACGCCTGCATCCGGTTGTTTTTCGAGGCAGTTTGAAGTGACTCTGTACTGCAACATCTGACTGCCGCGCAGGATGCCTGGCTTCGATTCAGCGTCGAACCCATGATTTTCATTATTTTTGTATTCATCGCTACCCGGTAAAACTTCGCGCTCCCGAATGAAAAACTCTGCGCACGCCTACGAGTACAGCACGAAAACTGCCACAGCGGATCTCGATGACGCAGCGAGTTTTCCTTCTCATAACTCGGGCTTAACAGCGTAATTACTGAACTATGTCCGGTTGTCACTCGTGACAGCCGTAAAATTTCCTGCTAACGACAGTTGCTCGTTCGTTTGTGTGTGCGCGCGCCTCGTTGCGACCGTAATTGGCTTAATTTCAGCCAACGGGCATTGACGCTTTTTTTTTTCAATCGTTCTTTATACGCTGTTTCACGCGCACGCTCGCTTTACGGCGATAGGCCACGAGCTTACCCGACGGTCGCCCTTGCCGACACTTCAGATTTATTTAGGACCCGCTCCATTACTAATAATAAAGTTATGGCAGCTTCGCACTAGGTGTGCCAAGCCTGAAGGAAGTGCGGAGCTGGGCAGCCTTTTTTCGTTTCTCTTCGGCTTTCTTTTTCTTTTCACCTCTTTCTTTTTCTGCTTTTCCGTTTTTTTTTCTGTCTATTTCTCTCTCTTTATTTCTATCTACTTCTTCCTCTCTCTTTATGTGTTTCATTCTCTTCCTTGCTCTTTCTATTTTTCTCCCTATTTTTTCCTCTTTCTGTCTCACTTTATTTCGCCCTTGTTTCCTCTTTTTTTTTTCTATTTTTATACGTGGTTTTGCTCGCGTTACTCCAAGCGCACTAGTTGTTTTTTAAAGCGATAGCGTTAAAGAGCTCGTATCGCAGAAACTCCGGCGTCGGCGTCGGTGTCGGCGTCGTTGGTTGTGAGCGAAAAATCATCATTTTGCCCACGACCAAAAAATCGAGAAAGATGCAAATAAAATAAGTAATAAAAAATCACAGCATATCCACGGAGTGAATGATGATGAGTGGGCGAAGCTCTGGAGGTTCATCGGTAAACCGTGAATCTTCCGTGAATTTTCGTCCAGTACATCATCAAAGACGTGACAAACACTGTGTGTATATATACAAGAAATTTTATTTATTCGTAAATGGTAGCTAGACGTGGCTTCCGGTCCCCCTTCATTATAACGCCTTTATGGTCGGTGAGGTGGAGGGATAGGGGTTCTTATATGGCTCCGTAGAGGATTCCTAGAGGGGAGAGAGGGGGGTGAGCGTAGAGGAGAGAGAGGAGGAGAGGACGCACATCCGCTGTGGGGATGTGAAACGCGGACGCCGCTCCGTGGAGTAGAGGATTACTAGAGGAGAGAAAGGGGGTGAGCGTAGGACAGGAGAGAGAGGGGACGCGCGCGCCGCTCCGTACAGTAGAGGATTCCTAAAGGAGAGAAAGGGGGTGAGCGTTGGAGAGGAGAGAGAGGGGGAGGGGACACGCATGCTCTGGAGGGGTGTAGGACGCGGGCGCCGCTCCGTACAGTAGAGGATTGCTAGAGGAGAGAAAGGGGGGTGACGTTGGAGAGGAGAGAGAGGTGGAGGGGACGCGTATGCTCTGGAGGGGTGTAGGAGGCGGGAAGGAAGGATGGATCCAAGCAAGATCAAGGAATGGAGCCAACCTTGGGCGACAGACACCACCTGCCTAGCCATTGTTAAGCTGCCCCTCTATGCTCTCGGCTCTGCTTCCTCGTTGCACACGATGGGAACTAAAGGTGGTCTGGAACGCGCTCATTCTTCATGGTCATCAGCGTCATCGTCATTATTATCACGAGATACTGCCGGTTACGCCTGACGCGGGACAAGGTTAGACTATAAGGAGCTTCGCCCCTAAAATCACGCCATATCCACGAAGTGAATGATGATGAGTGGGCGAAGCTCGATCGTTTTCATCCATGGCAGAAAGAGAATGTGTGGTCTGGAACGCGCTTATACTTCATGGTCATCAGCGTCATCGTCATCTTTATCACGTGTAGTGGGTACATTCCACTATACTGCGTCATCGTCATCGTTATCACGTGTAGTGGGTACATTCCACTATACTGCGTCATCTTTATCACGTGGAGTGGGTACATTCCACTACACGTGGCTACCTACCTACCTACCTACGTACTACTACTACTACTACTACTACTACTACTACTACTACTACTACTACTACTATTACTACTACTACTACTACTACTACTACTACTACTACTACTACTACAGAGGAGGGACAGACCCACACCCTAAGGAGCTTCGCCCCTAAAATTTCTCTACAGCGAAACAGAGATCCCAGGTGACAATGACCTAATTGCCCATGCCCACTTTTCTTCTTGATTTCGGCTAAGATGTCCTTAACACCAGTTCTTTCCCTGACCCACTGTGCTCTCTTCTTGTCCTTTAAAGGGACACTGAAGAGCAAAACCATTTTTCGCGCATTAGTGAAGTACAATTTCACAATCCCGAAAACACCACTCTTATCGCGACACGACGCTTGGTGAGCGAGAAAATGCGCGAAAAGAAAATGCGGGTGGAGACGCCACCTTGAGATTCCCGCACCAAACACCGCGACGTCATAGATTCTGAAGGCGTCTACTGCGCCCTACGTAGCTTCTAATCGATAAAATTGAAGTACATTGTCATCTGTGAGTGCCATGGACCTAGCATATGAAGTTTCAGAAAATTTCATCGAGCCAATGTAGCGAAAATACGAAAAATACATTTTGAAAATTTTGACGTCACGCGCGGAGATTTCGGCGCGATATTTAAAAATGAAACTTCAACCTTGATTTTCTCCGCTAGTAATGAACTTATGACAGTGAAACATATGCCATTAGAGTTCTGAGAGTGCAGTTTGTCAATCTAAAGAAACTCATTGTTTCTCTTTGGTGTCCCTTTAAGGTTACACCTATCATTTTCAATTCCATGGCTCGCTGCGTCTATGTAGGGCTCGCTGCCGACTACGTAAGGTGCAGTGATACTGGACAGTGCGAGCTTTATGAACCGGACTTTACTGATGAGTCGAGCCCGACCACACTCCTAAGCATAGGCGTGCGCAGGGTTCTCCTTCAGGGGTGACCAATAGTATCGCCGCCATGCTCCCCTCCCCCCCTTCGTTGCCCTAACCCATCGGTCGATCCCGAAAGAAAATAAGCTTTGCGATGGATACAAAAATGAAAATGATACGATGACGCTTTTGGTCCCTGGATTTCCAGAAGTAAACGTGGGAAGCAAACGTGTTTTGAAATCGACCGTAAGGGGGGCAGGAGCTTAGCCAGAAATTTTTTTCGGGGGGGGGGGGGGGGGACCTTATTGATTTCGGGGCGGTATACCTCCTTGAAATAGTCATTTCTCGCTCTGTTTGCCATGGCGAAAAAACATTTCGGGGGGGGGGGGGGGGGCACGTGCCCGGTGTGCCACCCCCTGGCTACGCCACTGTCAGGGGGTGTTTGGCCGCCATTATCACCATAGACCTTTTTTCCTCTTTTTTTCTTTTTTTTCCCTATGTGAACCGTTATATTGTATAAAACTTCAATTTTGCTTGACTGGATTATTTTATATATAATACATCCTGCGAATATTTCCTTACTATATGTTTTATCTTTTTTAGAGTTCACTTCTTTTTTTGTTACCAGTGCTGCAGTAACTAATTAATTACTTTGTAGTGCACTGCTCCTTATGTCATCTGGTACATGAATGCTGTTCATGCATATTGTATTATGAAAGCGCTACTGAAGTTAACTTTTTGGACTGTTCCCGTTACACAATTCCTCTACGGAGGCCTGTGATGTAGTTTTAAATAAAAATAAAAAAAAGACCTACATGACGATAAGGCTGCTGTTTAAACAGTGATGGGTCAGGTCTGATTGAGTAGAGTTATGAAACAGACTTGGCGCCCCCTTTGGGTGTTCTGCTTTTTCCAGGATGCAACGGCGCATGCACCCTTCTCCTAGCGGGCAAGTCGCGAAACGCTTATTGATCGCGGAGGCTTTCCTTCTGGCGATACCGGTTGTCCCGTCACCTACCAAAACCCTACCAAAACGGTAGAGGGTAGCGCAGGAAAACGAAAAAGCCGGATTAAGGCCCGTGTTCACAAAACCAACCTTATCCTTGTCTTATGTTTATGTACACTCCAGGTACGTTATAAGGGCACAAAAAATGGTGACAGGGTAAAAATATGACTGCAACGTTTTAGTGGCGAAGCTCCTTAGGGCCTAGCCTTGTCGTCGTCCGCGTCCGTCACGGGGAGATTCGTGGATGTGCGACACAAAAAAAGGTTTAACAATAGACTAATATCAATCATAATTGTGACAGAACAATATAAAACAGCTAGAAGCACAAACCTTTATACTAGGTCGGTGACTTAACGTACACATTATGGACCTTAGGACCTAGCTTTGTCGTCGAAGCTCACTGTCCGCTGTCATGGTGGTTAGAAAACCATTGCGATAGTCGAAACATGTGTGTATGTGAATAAAAAAAAAGGTTTACAATAGACGAACAACAATTATAATTGTGAAGGAACAATATAAAACACCTACAAGCACAAACCCTTTATACTAGTCGGCGACTTCAACGTAGACATTATGGACCTTAGGACCTAGCTTCGCCCACTCGTCATCATTCACTTCGTGGAGATGCGTGGATTTATTTGTGAACAGTGACCTACTTTGTTTGTCAAACGCAGTAAAGGCACAAAACGGATAAGGAAAACGCGAGATAAGGATATAGTTGCTTTATGAATACAGGCCTAAGGCGTGAGCCAGCCTCCTCCCCCCCCTACCACACTCGCCCGTATGCACGCCTATGCTCCTAGCAAACCAGAAACACCGGAAAAGGAAGCATATTCGTTATTAATGTAATAAGGCAGTTGATAACGTATTTTGCTTCCTTTGAACTGAGGACGTACGGTTGCCATTCGTCGTTTTACTGCGTCGTTATGCCGGAAGCAGGATCGGCAACCAGCACACGTGTGGAGTCGGTTTATATTGGGGTAAAACACTCGTAAATAGCGGGCGCAGGCCGATCAATGAAAGTGGCGTTTACAGCGCACACGTGGCGCGAACTCGGTGTTAGAGGAACGTCCGCGCCATGCGGGTGACGTGAGTCCTATTGCCACCTGCGGCAGGATGTGTTTGCGTCCGCTTTCATATTATCCCCCCGTATTTCTAATTCACGTCCTTCTACACACACACACACACACACACACACACACACACACACACACACACACACACACACACACACACACACACATATATATATATATATATATATATATATATATATATATATATATATATATATATATATATATATATATATATATATATATATATATATATATATATATATATATATATATATATACGTGTGTGTGTGTGCGTGCGTGCGTGTGTGTGTGTGTGTGTGTGTGTGTGTGTGTGTGTGTGTGTGTGTGTGTGTGTGTGTGATTCGAAAGAAAGTTCTGTGAGTGATGCCAATTTAGCGGATTTTCCGCTAAATCTGGCGGATTTTATTTGATTGTGACGGTAAAAATATTTGTCTAGCGGCTAGCGGATTTTTTGACGGGCCATTTTCATACATGGCGGATTTCGGGCGGATGCCTCACGCAGTGCACTGATTCAAAATCGTCGGAAGCATTGCCGAGAAACTTAGAATACCCAATCAGCGAAACGTACTACTGGTTGGCAAGATCCCCTGCCCGGTAAATTGCATACTAGAAGTTCCACGGTCTGATAAATTGCGGCGATGAACCACTGAAAATTTTGCAAGAGTTCAGGACGCGGTGGCTATCCCTCATCGAAGCTGTTTCAAGAGTCGTAGACCAGTGGGCCGAATGGAAGATGCATCTGGAGATGGCGAGGCGCACTGAAAAGTGCTACGCGGCAGAAGTGCTGTACGGTATGTACGAGAATCAAGTCAATCTGGGGTACTTTCTTTTTTTTTGAGACCGATTCTGACAGATGTTCAGAGTTTAACAAGGCATCCGAGGCGATAGGTGTGGATCAAACAAAGCTGCCGAAAGACCTCATGACTTTGCTTTCAAGCTTGCTTCATAAAATCGTGATTACGATAAAGTAGATGGACGTTCAGATGTCCCAGACGTGAGGACCACTTTAACCCCGAGTCATATCTGGGCTACCTGTTTGAGACGTACGTTGACGGCATGAAGGCTGAGAAGACCGACGGGTTATCTCTTGCAGATGAAGCTGTGATGCGAGAAAGATGCATAAGGTTTATTACCACTCTAGTTGATCAAATCATGCAGCGACTTCTCTTCATCACAGTTCTCCAGAAGACATCACTTTTGTCGGTCGAAAACACTTTTTGCGTCATGAAGGAGCAATTGATTCATCTGCTGGAAGCACTGCCAGTGCCCCCGGAATCAATCGCAACGTTGAAAACCAGTGGAAAAAAAATCGCCCTACTGAGCTGTGAAACATTGCAATTATGCTGCACCAACTAGCCCAATGCCCAACCTTAGTGAACATATGTAACTTCCTAGCCTCATCTATGATGAGGTTGACGACAACCGTAGCACTGAGGCCTCTAGCATTCTAGTTACACCCTTTAGAAGACTCTTTTATATGTTAGTTCAGCTCTCATAGTTTTGGGGAGCCTTTAAGAATGATAAAGGTTTTTATCATACGAAATTTCACTGTTTCTTTTTAATAAAATAAGTCTTAGCGGGAAATTTAGCGGATATGTTTTAGAATCTAGCGGAATCTGGCGGATTTCTTATTGCTTTCTAGCGGATTTCTCACGCCCGTCGATGGCAACACTGGTTCTGTTTCTGTGGGTCCGGTGCACATATAGTCAAAAAGTGAAGGAACACACTAAGGAAAATTGAATATTTTTTACTGGTTAACGTTTGCTCCGCAGTTATGTTGTAAAATAAATAGTTCTTGTAATAAATTTTCAGGAGTTCTCGGCAGCCATGACCGCCAGGAACCTGCGTTGCCATAACCATGAACATTACACATTGCAGGGACAGGTACGATTGAGTTAGGGGGTAGACCTGGCACACCCCCCCCCCCCCCCTCCCCCCCCCTGGATTATTATGGGGGCCGCTACACTCTCCTTCCCGCACCCTTGTGCGCACGCCTAAGCTTGCTAGCACGATGACCGATAGAACCAGGATAACGTAGCCGGGGGTTAAAGAACGGCAGTGCCGTCTTTGTCCAGGTATCACTTCCATCTCACGGTCACGCAAACTTTTTGCAACAAGTTTTAGGTATAAAAAAATGAAGCAAGTTTCAATTGGAAATAACTTTATATCACTTTGTTTTACACTCGGCAAACAAGCGTCGCGAATCTCAAGAACGTAATCCATCCGAAGCAGATCCGAAGCCTGTACTGCTCATCCCATCATTCCCATGGTTACAGTTCACTGTACCATGGTGGTACAACGCGCCGCTGAACGAGCCCGCAAAGCCCGCATAGACACTAGCGCCAGATTCCCCTCTACGTATTATTGTATGAAACTCAATGCCGAAGCTCATCGCGGTGGCGACGCACCTGCCGGGCTGCTTTCCCTTACAACCTCTCTGTTAGTTTAATAAATGTTTACCACCACCACCACCGCGAGCTAAGACGCGCGAGGAGTAGGCACTTGCGACGCGTTGCGCGTTTCTCCGCGTTCGCTTTCTCCGAACTCCGTGCGTGATTGTTTGTGAACGGTGATCGCTTGGAAAGCAGCTCTTTCGATTTAGCGTGTGTGAAAGGGACTCAACTGAAGAAGGCAATCTTTATGCGCGTGTTGCAAGAGCGGCTATACGAAAGGAAGACCGGTAATCACTCCTTCGGATCAGGGCGGGGGCTTGCAAGAAATATATTCAGATTCTGAACGCCCATAACACCAGAATCGTGAAGATGGGAACTAACACCACTACAAGCCGCCTAACCGAGCTTAGAAATACAAGTCAGGTACCTTCATCATGTGGCAGAAACCTGAAGACTTACAAAGAGGGTTCAACTTAAACTGAGGACGACGCAGCGAGCGATGGAAAGGAAAATGATAGGTGTAACCTTAAGAGACAGGAAGAGAGCAGAGTGGGTCAGGGAACTAACGGGGGGTTAAGGATATCATAGTTGAAATCAAGAAGAAGAAATGGATATGGGCCGGGCACGTAGCACGTCGGCACGATAACCGCTGGTCATTAAGGGTAACTGACTGGATTCCAAGAGATGGCAAACGCGTGAGGGGGAGACAGAAAATTAGGTGGGTAGATGAGATTAAGAAGTTTGCAGGTATAACGTGGCAACAGAAAGCACAGGACCGGGTTGATTGGCGAAACATGGGAGAGGCCTTTGCCCTGCAGTGGGCGTAGACAGGCTGATGACAGATGACAGACCTTCATCAGCTGTAGTTCGGGTTGTATACGCCTTACTCAAGAAATCTGAATTAATTCGCCGGAAAGTTTACAGTGGTCCCCTGTTTTACGCATTGTTTAGGATGACAAATCTAAGTACATGAGCAAGTATCATTTTCGCCTCCGTAGAAATGCGACCGCCGGAGTCGTGATCGATCCCGCAACCTTCGGGTCAGCAGCCGAGCACTGTGACCACTGTTCCACCGTGGCGGCTAAACTCATGTTGACGGAAATTGAATATTCGTGCGAGCGGACAGCCAGACGTGTGCAATTGTACCGTTATTATAGATCAAGTTTGATTATATTTTGATGTTTATGGAGCATAGCATGTGAAATGATTGCTTCTTGAAGCAGTCGAAGCTATTGAAAAATTACACCATCTCCCGCTAAAGGGAACCATGTGTAGATGCGAAGCAGCGGGCGCTAGCGCTTACACTGGCGGCGGCGTTGACGCTGGCGCTCATCGCAGCGTTGCGCAGGAGAGAAAACTGGGGAGGCGCAAAGCACGCAGTGATGGAGCGGTGTTTCCTACTGGAACATGCCAATCGCTGCTAATGGGCAATGAGCATAGCTCGGCACACTCACTCATGAGTGCACTCAACTCACACTCACTCACACTCATTTGAACGTGGTGAGTTGAGTATGAGTGAGTACTCATGAGTGTGAGTGGACGTGAGTGTGAACGTGAGTGAGTACGCATGAGTGTGAGTGGAGGTGAGTGTGAACGTGAGTGAGTACTCATGAGTGTGAGTGGACGTGAGTGTGAACGTGAGTGAGTGCGAAGGCTGAAAAAATTGTGGTGAGTGAGTTTGAGTGAGTACTCCCTTAAAGTGCCGACCTATGCCACCTGAACATTTTTTGAACCAGCGCAACCGAGTGCACAAACCAAATGCAGCACTGCACAAACCATTTTTGAAGCAGCGACCTATGGAGCTCGGCACACTCACTCATGAGTGCACTCAACTCACACTCACTCACACTCATTTGAACGTGGTGAGTTGAGTATGAGTGAGTACTCATGCGTGTGAGTGGGCGTGAGTGTGAACGTGAGTGAGAACTCATGAGTGTGAGTGGTCGTGAGTGTGAACGTGAGTGAGTACTCATGAGTGTGAGTGGACGTGAGTGTGAACGTGAGTGAGCGCGAAGGCTGAAAAAATTGTGGTGAGTGAGTTTGAGTGAGTACTCCCTTAAAGTGCCGACCTATGGGAGAGACAGAAGACTCCGACGGGACACAGAGACCCGCAGTCCGCTTTTAGTTAACGCGCACGCTGCGAATTTTTATTGTTCAACAACGCACAGGAGAAATCTCCCACCGGCACCACCTTGCAGGTCAAGATTCAGTGCCATATATACGGGGTGGCCAGTGAACGGTTGTGCAGCGCGAGCAGTCGGTTTTTTCAACCAAGAAACTCGCTAGCAGACGCTGCCTGCGTCGGCGTAGCGAGAGGGGGGGGAGCGTAGGAGAGGAGAGAGGGGGGGACGCGCATGCGCAGTGGGAGTGTGGACGCCGCGGGCAGGGATGCCTAGAGGAGAGAGGGGGGAGCGTATGAGACGAGAGAGAGAGAGGGGGACGCGCATGCGCAGTGGGAGTGTGGACGCCGCGGGGCAGGGATACCTAGAGGAGAGAAGGGGGGAGCGTAGGAGGGGAGAGAGGGGAGGCGCATGCGCAGTGAGGGTCTGGATGCCGCGGGGAGGGATGCCTAGAGGAGAGAGAGGGGGAGAGTTTTTTTAAATTTTTTTAAAGGGCTTGCGCATGCGCAGTAAGGGTGGTCACGCCGCACACCACCACCACCACCGGATTAAGCTTCGCCATAAGATGCTTCACATCTAAAAGTTTAAATGTCGGAATCTCGGCTGTCACGGCCGTCGAAAGTAGACGATGCGTGAGGCATGATGGAAAATGGAACTGCAGCGCCGCTAGTTCTTGCATTGGCCGTCGCGTCCACTTCGGGGAGCAAGCGTCCATGGGGAGCTGCGAAATTGACCTGGTTCTAGAAACATTACGGACATTGTGGAGTCTTAGGGTGCTTCGCCCCTAAAATAAAACAAAAAAATGCACAAGGGAAGCATATATTGCAACGATTACATTATAACCTCGTCCATATATACATATTTTTAAAAAGAATACATGGAAGAAAAAATCACAGCATATCCGCGGAGTGAATGATGATGAGTGGGCGAAGCTCCGGAGGTACATCATCAAAGACGTGATGGTGGTTGGTTGCATGTGGTCCAACGATATGCAATGTGATACCATATCGCGATGCCATGTGTTGTATGGCATCGCGATCGTATCGTCATCAGCGTCATCGTTATGACGCATAGTGGGTACATTCCATGTGGTGTGCCGTGATGGCAGCGTCATCGTCATCACACAGGGAGATACTGCTGGTTACGCAGGTGGCTACTACGTACTACAAACTACAAGGGACGCACGACCCGATGCCATGTGTTGTATGGCATCCCGATCGTCATCGTCATCACGCAGGTGGCTACTACTACAAACCTGGGACGCACGACCCACGGCATAAGGAAGCTTCGCCCCTAAAAGTACGTCGCGGGAAAACGTACATCCGAATTCTCAAAAACATCGCTTAGTTTCGCTTGGTAACGACACCGGGAACGTAGGCACCTGGAAATCGTACGAAACGGTAACGTACGAACGAGGTTCTGCTCTGTAAGGAGCACAGTTCAGATGTAAAGCTTGCCGTTGTCTTTTTATTTACGGAATAGTCGAAAATTGTTAAGCCAATAGCACAATAAGCCGACAAACATGTAAATCTGCGCGAAAGACAGACATAGACAGACAACTGCATATCTTAAAGCGTATAAATCTGGCGCAAATTTCTAGCTTATATGTTTTAGAGGGTTTTGCGAAGGTGTTACTGATAATTTACTGGCGCACTTAAGAGCTGCGTATGATACACTATTTCTGTACACTTAAATTTTATCGTTAGGTGCCGTTTCGTGATATCGCTTATCAAAGCACAAGTAAGAGCTGCAAATTCCAGTTTTGCTTCGAGGAAGGATTTGAATGTTCAACAATAGCTTAAGATAATAAATAAGCTTCCTACATAATAATAATATGTGGGGTTTAACGTCCCAAAACCACGATATGATTATGAGGGACGCCGTAGTGGAGGGCTCCGGAAATTTCGACCATCTGGTGTTCTTTAACGTGCACTGACATCGCACAGTACACGGGCCTCTACCATTTCGCCTCCATCGAAATGCGACCGCCGCGGCCGGGTTCGAACCCGCGACCTTTGGGTCAGCAGCCGAGCACCCTAGCCACTGATCCACCGAGGCGGACTAAGCTTCCTACAGGAACGACATCTCGACCATATTAGATTCATGTGGCATTTAGGTCAGTGAAGCGGTTCTTCAGAAAACGATTTTTAAAAAGATATCGGCATACACTCTCTTGGCACTGCTAAGCAGCACTTGCTTGCAATTGAGTGAATAAGCCCTCACAACATAACACCGAGCTGCGAACTTTATTGAACCTGCAACTACACAAGCCAAAACCTTGGCTTGAACGAAACCAACATGGCAACATAAACATTGTTAACACGTCGAATACGACTCAATGTGTAAGTTATACAGTAGCAAATACTCTAAACGGTAATGGTGCAATAAACAGCTGGCCAGAAAAAGCCTAATAAAGAGACTAGCGACTGCGATAACATCCGTGCGTCATAAATCAATGCGCAAGTCATAAAATGTTGGTTGCCCCTTAAGATGTCGAGCCAGACGGACTTGAACCCCTTTCTCCAACCACCCTCTCTACGAAAAAAAAAAAAAAAGAGAAAGAAAAGATGTCACTGCAAATATCCGCAAATCGCTAATCCTTCCTTCGTCCAAGTTAACATATCCGTTTCCCATAGACCACGCTGCTGATAGCGTAATGCCGCAACTTCCAGGACGTCGGTCATGCAACACTAAAGCAGGTAGCACCATTAACGTTCTTACAATTTCTGGATGGCACACAGAGTACGGCTCTCGCACACGACGTAAACGTCATCGTCATCAGCTCCGCCAGACTCTGAAGCAATTAACACGTACTCCATGCCGTCGTCCACAACCGGGCGCTGCGAATCGGGAGAATCCTCATAGCAACCCAACTCCAGCGACATGCGATTCTCATCTTCTGCTGCCACTCCTTGGTGTTGGTCGTCATTCTCCACAGCTGGACAGATGCTCGCGACTTGCCCGAGGGCGCTGCTTAGGTCAGTAGAAGGGGGGGCAAACCCGCGACCATTCGTTTGCCGACTCACCACTCCCCTGCGGTGGCGCTGCGGTCGAGTCGGATGAATCAGTACGGTTCGGAGCGCTGTCAGGAACCGTTGCGTTCGCTGCAGAGAGCGAAGCGTCATGGCTTCCAGAGACGCTGTTTGCGGTAGGGGCTGCCCCTAAACAATCGTTCGAGACCTGCCCAACGTCGCCGCTTCGGTCGTCCATAGTCGAAGGGGAGCGAACGCACGACCACTCCTTCCCAGGCTCGCCGCTATCCTTCGGTGGCGCTGGCGTCGAGTCGGCGGGATCAAGCGTGACCGAAGCCGCCGAAGCTGCCGACGTGTTCTTAGTCGCGTTCCCGGCAGCACATGCGGCACTCGTCGTGCTCCCCGCTTTCAGACACGAGGTTCACAGGAGCAGCTGAAAGCGCCAATCCCGGAGTCAGCCCGAGCTCGAAATCTGCATCCGTAACCCCTCCACCTGTCGTAGCTGGATCTTGCTGTTCTGCCCTGTCGCATGGATCGTCCATCTCAGCCGATGTGGGCAGGTCACGTGACGGTTCCAGCCCGCCATCTTCACTGTCCTTGGGTGTCGGCGTCAAAATGGAAGCATCAATCAAATAACTCTCCGGAGGAGCAGCTGTCAGCGCCGATCCAGGAGTCAGCCCCATCTCGCAATTCCCATCCGTAACATCTTCACCTGTCGTCGCTGGACGCCCTCTTCGATCTTGCTGCTCTACGTTGCCGCATGGCTCTTCAACCTCAGCCGATGCGCGCACATCACGTGACGGTTCAATCCCGGCACCTTCGCTATCCTCAGGAGTCGGCGTCAAAACGGGAGCATCATTCAAAACGCTCTCCACTCTTCGGATCCAATCAGTCAAAGGCTGCTGCCCTCTGGCGCCGTCGTCGCGAGCCGCAGCGCTGCTCCTTTCGGCTGCAGCAACTGCCGCTCCAGACAACGCCGTAGCAGCGGCCGCTGAAGCTGTCGACGTCGCCGATCCCTTCGGTCAGTGACGCGGCCCCGCGAGACGCGGACGCCGCGTCGCTATCACCTTCAATCGCACCTTGCTGCTCAAGAACGCTCTTCGTAGCGGGGCCTGCCGCGGCGCGCTCATGGCTACGAGACGGCAACACAGTCATCGGCACACCGTCAGCGTCGTGCGGTGCTCTGTCGTCGAGAAACGGTAGCGGCAGCAGCGCCGGGCGACGTCTCACTTGGTGCGGCGAATCACGATCGAAGTACGGCGTCGCGTAGAAATGATGTGCCCTACCTCGGTTAACGGGTGGTCGCCAGTCGAAGAAAGCAGCGCCGTTTCGACCCCGAGGGTTGAAGCGCGGTGGTCCAGCGCGGCGTCCAAAGAACGGCCTCAGCGGTGGTCGTCCTCTCCACGACGGACGCGGCCCGAACACCGGTCCACCACCGCCGCCTCGCCAGCGTCCAAACCGGGGAAACGGCCGTCGTCTCGCCGACCAGTCGTACCGCACCGGTGGTGACTGCGGGGAGACGCCGCGATCGACGCCTGGCAAGTCGGTCATCATATCGTCCATCACTGTCGACGCTAAGCTGCCGCATCGCTTCACGCCGGAGATCCCAGGTACGAAGGCCAAGATGTTCGCGGGCAGCTCGATTGGCTCCTCCGTTTCGTCGCACAAACTAACCGTAGCACTCGACGAAGACTCCGCATCACACGACGATGGCGGGTCAGAAGCGTCTTGTTCCATTCCTAGAACTTCTCTGCACGAGTAGCGTCAATACAGCGCTGGCTAGAACCAACTGGTGAACCTGCTGATAGTACGTGCGTTGTGTGCGTGCGTACCAGCAAGACGCGACGCACGCGTTCGTCGTACTCCGCCGTAGAGAAATGAGTCCGTCAACTCCGCGCCTCCGCCCTCCGCGTTGTAAAAATCTGCGCAGCGGCGGCGGCGAGTGGTTTCGTCTACGCGACTACATCCGCGGCAAGAAGTAGTTTCATCTGTTACATGTTCAAAATGACGTTAAGCTGCGTACATCCTTCGCTCGAAACTACTGTGTACACTTCAGTGCTAAAGGTGAGCGTAGTTGCTGCTAAAAATGGCTGTATTCAGCATACTTTTCAAAACCTATATATGCATCTACAGTTAGTCGCTCCGTTGATCCGTTGGCCATCGCGTCCGCTCGTGTTTGCGTCGAACCGATCTTAGATGACTCTCGCAATGCTCGCTAAACGCATTTAACGGTTGGAGCTGGAGGAAAGGTGCGTGCGTATGAGGTTGCAGTTGTTATGAGGACGCGAATATCTATAGCTAACGCTGAGTCAGCGTAGTCCTAAAGCGGCGGAATGTTGTCACATCGATACCTTTTGAATGTCGACATAGCTAGCACGTTATTCAATGATATCGTTTGCGTAAGATCGCGTTCAGCTTTTTTGTTTTTTTCTTTGCCACACTGGGGGCCCCGCGGTGATGGGACTTACAAAAAATGCAGCTGTTTCTAGTTTCTGCCTTTTCGCGGCAGCGCTCCAAGTTCTACTTGAGCGTAGCATTCAACCAGGGGCGCAACCAGAATTTTATTTCGGGGGGGGGGGGGGGGGGGGTGTTCAAGCTTTATGTATGTTCGTGCGTGCGTTTGTATGTGTGCGTGTACATATACGCAAGGAAAATCGAAAAATTTCGGGGGGGGGGGGGGATTTGAACCCCCCAACCCCGCCCTTGGCTACGACCCTGCATTGAACCCATTGACACGACAGTGGAGCGTCGATTGGGTATCTCGTGAATATTGGCTAGAGCTGCAGCGCTACGCTTAAGACGACTGCACGAAGCGACAAAGATTGTTCACGTTGCCCCGTCGTCCTTGTACAGTACACTATTGCTCAATGCTGCAGCTCTAGCTAGATGCCGATATAGCATAGTGCGTTCGTTGAACACTTACACACATGTTACGTTTGATGGTGTACTTTCATGGAAGTTTGTCAAAGAGACTTCTCATATGTCGTACGGTGGGCTCATTGCGTGCATGGTGTACTCTCATTTGTTGTACGGTCGAAAACTGTACTTAGACGACGCAAAGACGTGAAAGCATGCAGACGCCTCTCCTTTCTTGCTGTTGACAGACAGCGGAGATGTTTAAGCTTGGAGTAAGGCCGGTGTCGTAGACATAAAACTCGGCGCGCATGCGCCAAGCAGCTTCTAAGCAGCATAACCATGCATTGTATAGTTTAGCAAGTGGGTGGGAAAGGGAAGTGAAGACAAGGAGTAAGGAAAGGAAGAGGGGACAGGGTAAAGCACGGCATAGATTCGTATAGTATAGTTTTGCGCCAGGCAATGAGTAGATGCGAATCATCTCCTTAACATAGTATAGCAAGGGGGTGGGAAAGGGAAGTGAGTGTGAAGAGGAGGGAAGGGAGGATGTGAGAGGCTAAAACACAGCATAACCATGTAGAGCAGGGGGTCTCAAGCTCGCC